>JAJOOR010009960.1:0-49804 GCA_036250505.1 Solanum acaule
GTACATAACTTATGTTCTTGTTCATGGTGGGAATAAGCCTTAACCGACATAGACCATGTGAGCTACATGGAATCAGGTGTCATGTCCCACACCGGAAAGAGATGTTCTACTTGCCTAAGGTAGAACTAAAATGTATTTTTTTTAGGTTGATCCACTAGCTAAAGACCTATGTGGGCACATAGTTACGTGATAGGGAGATTGTTACTAGAAACCCCAACCTTTTGAATTGACGAGGGAGCTGCCATCTCATGAGATTACATTAGAAAACCCGGCCTTTTGAATTGACGGGAGGGCATGTACCTCACATTCCTCATCCACTTGGTGTTAAGCATTTCTTCCCAAAATTTACAGGTTTAGTCTTGAATTGAATTTACATGCATAAATGAGTGTCTTACCCTCCATCCGACATAACTCATAAAATAGCTCATAGATTCAATAGGTGAGAATGGACTTTCAACCTTAGAATCATCATTAATATATTAGGAAAACTTTCACATCATGATCATGTGTTTTCATGAGAATAACCTTTCAATCAACACAAGAATATTATCATGGTCATGGGCATTTCATTCATAGTTATGTGTAAGGGTGCATATGAGCATAGCCTCTCAATTAACACCATAGATATATCATAACCATGTCCATGCATATTGTGTTTGTGTGTGTGATTGTCCTTTAAATGACACTACAACAACATTATCATCATAGACACTTCACTCTCAAGGTGTTCATAAAGCATGTACATAATATCACAATCATGCATAATTCTTAAAGCTTGCATTCAAGGATCATAGATCACATCAAATCAACACATCTAGCGTTCATTAAGTTAGACATGGATATAATCATAACTCAAGTAGTCCATTCATTACATGCATAAACTCATGTACTCATATTATAGGTCATGTGGGTAAAGTCCTTCCACAATAATGCCATATACAATTCAACATACACAATAGCTCCCCTCTTAAAGCCTTAACATTCCTAGCTAATTCATATTAGCTTTTACCCTTAAAGCCCTAGGAACCCTCTTCATTCTACAAGCCTTACTCTCAAGAAATACTTCACATGATCATCATGTATACCTAACTCTCAAGGTAATCTAACCACATGCTTCATTCTTAACCAAATATAGCCATATAGTATCATGTAACCTCAATCTCACTACTACTCGACCATGATCCATCATATAAGCCCTAATCAAATCAATTCATCTCTACAAGCTTTACTTTTATGAAATTTATATCTAGGTTCTCTAATCTAAAGAAATTCATAAAGGATTTCATCAATCCTAGAAGGTCACATCTAAACCCTCAATTTGCCTCTTTCATGGCATAACACTTGACCATATCACTTTCATCCTAGAATCATAGGTTAATCAATAATACATGTATATTCATACTAAAATCATGCAATTACATCAAAATCAACCCACATCCACTCAATTGGATCAACTACTACATACGTAATTCTATCACATTCTACTAGTATCAACCAACAGCCACACTTGAGATCCAATTTGGGAAAATAGGGGAATTCATGGATTCATGGGTAATTAATCATGAAAATAGTAGTAAGTCATCAATTTGATCAATTTTATAAAGCAATTAAATCATTGAAATCATTTTGGAAAAGGAATCCATGACATAGTGTAAAATCCTAACTTTTGGGAATTTGAAAGCTTTGAAATCTAATTTTGGAAGGGCTCTATGGGTGAAGTCTTCCCATATATGAAGAGCTACCATACCTAGATGAAGAATTTCCATGAAATTGAGTAGAAAAGGCTTCTCCTTCAACCCTAGACTCCACCTTGTTCTTCTTCTTCCTTGAAACTCTAAAGAGAGAATTATTTGGGAGAAAGTTGGTTATGATTTGAGTTTGTGATTTTATGAAGTGTAAAGGGTTAGTTAATGACTTAAAAGTACTTATATAGGTCTATTAAAACAATATAAAACAACCCCACATCAACCTAACTAAAATAGGCATTTACCTAAAGACCCCTACACTTGGCCGAATTGAGAGAGCCTACAGGCATGACCCATGACCAAGCCCTACGGACCGTGGGTGGGACTACGGAGCATTCTGCAGGTCCGTGGTTCATGGTATGCAGCTCCTCACCTTGGCCCTTGATCCACAACACCCAACCACGGGGCGTGGGTCTACCTATTGGGTGTACGTGCCATCCGTAGGTGGCATCTTTTGGGCAGTTTCTTAGGGGTTGGTTTGGGTCCTCCTCAAGGACCCTTGGTTGGTCCTTGGGGAATCGTACCTTGACGTTTAACCCCTATAACCCTCATTCTAAGTACGGGAAGCCATTTTACGATTCTAATGAAGCATATAGGCAACTCATACTAAATGCATAACAATATGAGGAACACATAAATCATGAAAACTCATTTTCTTACTTAATCATGAATTTCTCAAGAACATGCATAACATAAGGAGATTATGGAAACACATAAATCACACATGACTCCAATCATCAAATAAGCCACAAGGAACTCTTTGTCTCAACAATCTTGCTTGTCTAAGCATACCATCTCCCCCCTTGGGAGTAAGCCCCCTACTAAAACCTCAATTACCACTTCTTTCACACTTTCATGAAAGCAACTCCCTCATTCTTCTATTTCTTGACTTGCCGGTCTAAGACCTCTACCGGTACTTCTAAATTAGAGAGGTTCTCATTTAAGCACTCTAGCTCTCAAGCAACCTTACCAACACCACTAAAGATTTCATATGAGTCTACCAAACCAGAACTAAATTTCTCAAACTCACTGCACCTCTCAAGGTGATAATTTCAAGCCAATCCAAATCATGAACATCAAGAACACTCAACGACCTCACTATCCAAGTACATTATCTCCGCCTTAGGAGTAAGCCTATACGGACTTTTTTAAGCACTATTTCTTTCAACTCTAAAGTCGGCCCAAGTTATCACTAATCCTTCACATCCATCACACAAGGTGATTCTAAACCACGGTGAATTACACTTCTACCCTCTTTTAGAAAAGTCTACTCACTCAACACCTCTAGGCATCACTTAAGCATAACTATTCATCAAATCCTCTAACACACCCTAAAACTCATCATGACTAAGTCGGGTTCTACCAACAAACACACATAACCATAATGCAACCCATTTATACCAAAGGATATCATCTAAACCTATCATATCAAGTCTCATCTAGTCACATGGCCATGATTGGCATTACTACCAACCTTTTCTCCATCGATCCTTGTAGCATGAGCCCTTCATCGAATAAGGAGTAGGAAAGAGACCTTATAGAGTTAAACTCTATGACATGACTTAGAGAATGAAGAAGTGAGATTTCCTAACGTCCAATAGCCTCCTATTCATAAATGTGGCGCACTTCACGCAATGAACAAGACTCTACTAGACATGGTTTGAGACATCCTAGAACCATCCCAAAACCTTGTACTTTGATACCATATTTTTCAAGACCCAGGAGTACCCCCTAGATGTGACACGGTGTACAAGACTCCGAAAAGCCTCATAGCATATCATAACATAAGATAATAGAAAATGGCACGAAAATTTTAAATTTTATCCATACAATCGAAGTCTTTTATAAAAACAAGCGGAAATCTATGACACTATGTCTAAAACCATCTACAACACTCTTGAATAAATCTTTGGGACACAGCCCATACAAAAGTATAAATCGTAAAAGAAAAACTTAAATGACATAGTGGTCAAGCGCTCGAATGCTATGAGGACTTACCAAACTTCTTCTTCTTGATCTACTATGATCCTAGCTACGAGAATGGAAGTCGATATCGCCAAACCCTACACTTTGTGAAAAATATAGAAGAAATATGGGTTAGTACAAAAATGCACAAAGTATGATAGCCATGCATAAAAACCTTTGAAAACATGCTAAAAGGGAAATTTTAGTTGAAACCATGCTCTATGCCAATTTCGAACATCATCCTTGAAATAGTTGGAAAACATAACTCATAAGAAAACTCATGCATAGTTCATCATAGCATAAAGGATAACAACATAGCCATAAGCATAGCCTCCAACATAGACATAATGCAAACATCAATTATCATAAGACATGGTTCACATACATAGTCAAATGCCAAGATCATCTCATCATAATGGAACCATCACATAAGTAACCCTAAGTTATACTTGTGCAATGCATAAATAAAATCCCATAATCTCATTTACACTAAGTACCACTTTTAGGCCACCATGTTCATGCTTATCATGCTTTTGATCTCATATATAGTTAATACTCATAGACAAGGAAACATTCATAGCAACAATCCATATAAAACATGCATTAATTCATAAATCTTTAATGCATAAGAGAAACATATCATGACAACTCTCAAAACCTACTTGTGCAATGCATGACTGAAGTCCCATACCCCCACTCACACTAAGTAGAACCTCTTGAGGAACCATAGTACATAACTCATGTTCTTGTTCATGGTGGGAATAAGCCTTAACCGACATAGACCATGTGAGCTACATGGAATCCAGTGTCATGTCCCACACTGAAAAGAGATGTATTAGCTCTGAGGTGGATCCACTAGCTAAAGACCTATGTGGGCACATAGTTACAGGATAGGGAGATTGTTACTAGAAACCCTAACCTTTAGAATTGACGGGGGAGCTTCTATCTCATGAGGTTACTTTAGAAAACCCGACCTTTTGAATTGACGGGAGGGCCTCTACCTCATATTCCATATCCACTCGGTGCTAAGCATTACTTCCCAAATTTTACATGTTTAGTCTTGTATTGAATTTACATGCATAAAGGAGTGTCTTACCCTTCATCCAACACAACTCATAAAATAGCCCATACATTCAATAGGTGAGAATGGACTTTCAACCTTAGAATCATCATTAATATGTGAGGCAAACTTTCACATCATGATCATGTGTTTTCATGAGAATAGCCTTTCAATCAACACAAGAAGATTATCATGGTCATGGACATTTCATTCATAGTCATGTGTAAGGGTGCATATGAGCATAACCTCTCAATTAACAACATAGACACATCATAATCATGTTCATGCATGGAGTGTGTGTGTGTGTGATTGTCCTTTAAATGACACTACAAAAAAATTATCATCATAGACACTTCACTCTCAAGGTGTTCATAAAACATGTACATAATATCACAATCATGCATAATTCTCATATCTTGCATTCAAGGATTATAGATCACATCAAATCAATACATCTAGCATTCAGTATACTACACATGAATATAATCATAACTCAAGTAGTCCATTCATTACATGCATAAACTCATGTACTCATATTATAGGTCATGTGGGTAAAGTCCTTCCGCAATAATGTCATATACAATTCAATATACACAATAACTTCCCTCTTAAAGCCTTACCATTCCTAGCTCAGTCATATTAGCTTTTACCCTTAAAGCCCTAGGAACCCTCTTCATTCTACAAGCCTTACTCTCAAGAAATACTTCATATGATCATCATGTATACCTAACTCTCAAGGTAATCTAACCACATGCTTCATTCTTAACCAAATATAGCCATATAGTATCATGTAACCTCATTCTCACTACTACTCAACCATGATCCATCATATAATCCTTAATCAAATCAATTAAGGTCTACAAGCTTTACTTTTATGAAATTCATATCTAGGTGCTCCAATCTAAAGCAATTCATAAAGGATTTCATCAATCCTAGAAGGTCACATCTAAACCCTCAATTTACAACTTTCATGGCATAACACTTGACCATATCACTTTCATCCTAGAATCATAGGTTAATCAATAATACATGTATATTCATACTAAAATCATGAAATTACATCATAATCAACCCACATCCACTCAATTGGATCAACTACTACATACATAATTCTATCACAATCTACTAGTATCAACTAACACCCACACTTGAGATCCAATTTGGGAAAATAGGGGAATTCATAGCAAGAAATGCACAAATCTTACACACTTGGCACATATTCAACTCAAAACTGGTCACTATATACTACTTCCCAGTCACTGACACAAATTCATTTTAAGTATACGTCATTTAGAGTCACATAAAAGAGCCTAGATGTCTCAACACAAAGTCATCCAATGTTTTCAACTTTCATTCCAACTCAAAACAGTTGCGCAGCCTTAGCCAAAAGCCAATCCTACAGACCCAAATAATGATAATTGCCCTTAAGACGGTCGTCATCCATCTATCATAGGGCAGCTTAACTCAACTATGACACTGACTCAATCCTAAGAAACAAAATCTTTTTTTCTACGGTTCAACGGGACTATCCTTGGCTAAAGAACCGAAAACAACTACTAAGGAACCCAAAACAAAATAGCAAACGCAAATAAAAACTATTTACACAAATATAGTCCCCACCCCACACTGAAAACTCAACACTGTCCAAAATGTGACATAATTCAAAAAGAAAGCCATGTAAGGCGGATGGACTTCCCTGATCATTCATCCATGTCGGCATCACCGCCGGTGCCCTCAAGAGCCAAAAGGTCACCCTCCTCTACTTTCGAATTGGATTCACTATCTGACATGGTTCGCCTCTTGTCCTCATTAGTTGGAACGTCATCCCATACGGGTTTGAGAAATGCAAGTCCAAGTCCCAACAATGCCTCAACATGTTCATTCAGGGGGTACTTCGTTGCAATTTTGTCCAGCTACTCCTAACTTGAAGCTCGACATCCATTTTGATGACGCAACATTTCCAATCCAAACATGTGCGCCATGATAATATCATCCCTCCTATTTTACTCAGCGGTAGTGAGAGTGGGTCCATGCATGTTCTCCGGCCCCTTTGTCTTTGTGACATCTAGGGGCATTGTGAACAAAAGGGCCATGTAGTCCACGCTCTCCTCTGGAACTCCAGCTCGCCTGCACAAATTAGTGATTAGTCCTCCAAAAGGATACCTTCGACCTCGATGTAGTCTAGCCTTGGACATGGCCAATTTTAGCACCGTTTCTACGTTATGGGTAGGCCCTTCATCAGAGCATAGACCAAGCATACTCGATATCTCGTCACCTCGATAAAATGTTGCCCTGGTATCAAATAATTCATGACAATTTTTAACCACATCCGAGCTTCCCGATTCATCTGAGCATGAGGATATGACTGGTGATAACCACGGTGCCCATGCTGAATCCATTTCGCAATGGATTGTGCCCCACACAAATCATGTCGAATCTGCTGATATGGAGGGCTTATATTGATCCCCGTGAGAACATCAGAAGGGACATCTGCAGTCCCCAGTATTTGATTTATAGCTGAAGGTGTCAAAGAGACCTCCACGCCTTGCACTGTTACAAAGTGAGAACGGGCATCGGGCTTCCAATTTGCATAGAATTCCCACACCATACTAACATTGCACTCTGATGGATCTTGAAAGATGAAACCCATGTACAGCCCTTGCAGGCGACGCATAATGTGTGGGAACTCCCTCTCTAAGTTGACATCATCAAGTATCACATCCGAGAAGTACTTGGCTTCTGTGTGTGATTTGTACCACTTCTTGCCCTCCGATGTGACAAACTTGGCCCCGTAGCGCTGAGTTTGTCCTCTTGGGACTGCGGGTGTTGGGGGAATGGTGGTGCCCATTCTTACTCTCTTACGGCTGCTAGACGCCACCACTTTGCCCGACCTTTGTGTGCTAGACATGATAACCTACAATCAAACAAAACTCATATCAGTTAATGAGACTCAATAATGGAGGGCCACCCCACACCTACTCTCGAGCACAACTTCACAAACAACACGGTACTCAGACTTCCCAGTGTCATTTTCAGCAAATGATTCACATAATTCACCCCAGCCCAAACATACAAACCCAAACATCTCAGATTCTACTCAAGAATTTGAACCAACACACATCCTTCTACTCCAATCACTTCCGTCATACCTTATTTTCCACTCAAGACTTCCCAAACCCCAATTTTTTGATTTATATGGTCAACCAAATGCATTCCAACAAATTTATACCACCATGACTAGTAGTAGTTAAGCAGAAAACCACAAAGAACAACAATTTCAACATACTAGACTAACTCACCCATCACCCACATGAATATTAGCCCTAACTTGAGTAAATCATCCAAAGAAAGAAACAAAAGCATGTAGGACACATACCTTTCGTGCATATACCCACAAAAACTGATGAACTTGGTGAGAAATTCCAACTCCGTGACACGGATTTGTTCTTGGAAAGAGTTAGGGTTGAAAGAGAAAGGGGAATAAAGAAGTTTAGAAGAGAAAATAGAGTTGAAGGGATGGATTTGGGGATTAAAAGGGAATGGCGGTCGGGTTTTACCATATTAGCCGGGTAAAACCCAACTTTTTAAATGAAAATACCCGAAAACTTACCTGGTCCGTGACGCGAAGATGTCGCGGACATGCTTGTGTCTTTTCCGCCTTCACTTGGGGCATTCCTCTTGCAGAAATAAGTCTGCGACGCGGTGAGGTCGCGGACTCCACTATTTTCTCGCCCCAAAATTTCTTTTTTTTTTTTCTTTTCTTTTTCTAATTTACAACTTACAACATTTAAGATAGCTAAAATAACCTATAACTAAAATTAAACCAAACTAGCCTATTCAAATAACATACAATGGGAATATCTTCTTAAAACACAAAGTAAGGGTTGCCTCCCGAGTAGCGCCTGATTTAACGCCACGACAAGACTCAGCTCCCCCTCATTCATTGCTCAACTCCAAACTTTCTTCTTCTCAAACAACCTCTTGTCCTAAATAATGCTTCACCCTCTGTCCATTCACGATGAACGTGGATTGCTCCATAACTCTACAGCGCCGTGGTCGGTCATGCGCACCACCTCAAATGGTCCACTCCATTTTGACTTCAACTTACCTGGAAACAACCTCAATCTAGAGTTAAACAATAATACCTTTTGCCCCGGTCCAAAAAGTCGAGGAACAATATGTTTATCATGCCATTGTTTAGTCTTCTCCTTATAGAATTTAGCATTTTCATAGGCATGGAGTCTGAATACTTCCAATTCATGTAGCTGACCCATCTTCCTGCTAGTTTCGGGTCCAAGTTCAACTTCTTCATTGCCCAGTAGGCCTGATGTTCTAATTCAACTGGAAGGTGACACGTTTTAGCAAACACCAAGTGATAGGGAGAAGTCCCTATTGGTGTCTTATAAGCGGTCTTGTATGCCCATAATGCATCATCAAGCTTCATTGCCTAATCTTTCCTTTAGGCATTCACTGTTTTCTGTAGAATTTGCTTCACTTCCCTGTTTCACACTTCTACTTGGCCACTAGTTTAAGGGTGGTATGTTGTAGCTACCTTGTGTCTGACTCCATATTTAGCTAAGATATTCTTCACCAATTGATTTATGAAGTGTGTCCCTCCATCACTAATTATTGCTCTAGGAGTTCCAAACCGAGTGAAGATGTGCTTCTTTAGAAACTTCAACACCACTTTAGCATCGTTGGTTGGCAATGCCACTGCCTCAACCCATTTTGACACATAGTCCACATCCATAAGTATGTACTGATTTCCATTTGATGGAGGGAATGGTCCCATGAAGTCGATCCCCCAGACATCAAATATTTCAACCTCCAAGATGTTATGCAAGGGCATCTCATATTGTCTGGAAATAGACCCCATCCTCTGACATTGATCACAACTTTTCACATAACCTGCAGCATCTCTAAACAAAGTGGGCCAGAAAAAACCTAATTGAAGCACCTTATGCGCAATGCGCTCACCTCCATGATGACCCTCATATGCAGATGAATGGCAACTATCCATCATTTGTCTCATTTCGAACTCAGGAACACACTTTCTCATCATTTTGTCCGGCCCTTGCTTGAAGAGATAAGGCTCATCCCATATGTAGAACCGAGCATCATAAATAATCCTCTTCTTTTGATGTGTGGTTGCACCTGGTGGAAACAATCCGCTAACCAAATAATTAACATTGTCAGCATACCATGGTAGTTCGTTCACCTCTAGCGCCAATAGTTGTTCATCAGGGAATTCCTCCCTAATCTGACCTTGCTCTCCCACATGTGACGAACTCTCCAATCTTGATAGGTGGTCTGCAATCTGATTTTCAAAACCTCTTCGGTCCTTGATCTCAATGTCAAACTCTTGCAGCAATAGAATCCACCTGATTAACTGCGGCTTTGCATCCTTCTTGTTGAACAAGTACCTGATAGTTGCATGGTCAATATAAACAACAACTTTAGTACCTACCAGGTAAGATCTAAACTTGTCAAAAGAATAGACCAAGGCGAGCATTTCTTTTCCAGTCACTGTGTAATTGGTTTGGGCCGCATCCAGTGTTTTGCTTGCATAATATATTAAGTGAAACACCTTCTCGTTCCTTTGCCCCAACACTGCTCCCAAATCCACATCACTTGCATCACACATCAGCTCAAAAGGAAGCTCCCAATTTTGGGATGTTAGGATTGGAGCTTCTATCAGCTTCTTCTTCAAAGTTTCAAAAGCTTGCATGCATTGCTCATCAAATACAAATTTCATCTCCTTCTCTAGGAGACTGCACATGGGTCTTGCAATCTTAGAGAAATCTTTGATGAATCTCCTATAGAAACCAGCATGACCCAAAAAACTTCACACCCCTTTAACAAAAATTGGGGGAGGTAGCTTTTCAATTACTTCCACTTTGGCACGATCAACTTTCAGCCCTCTCTTTGACACCTTATGGCCTAGCACAATCCCTTCCTTCACTAGGAAATGACATTTTTCCCAATTTAGGACGAGATTAGTTTCCTCGCATCAAGCCAGCACCCTGTCTAAATTCTCCAAGCACCTGTCAAAAGACTCCCCAAATACTGAGAAGTCATCCATGAATATTTCCACAAAATCTTCAACCATATCATAAAAAATAGTCATCATGCATCTTTGGAAGGTGGCTGGAACATTGCATAGCCCAAACTACATTCTCTTTAAAGCATATGTCCCATACGGGCAAGTGAATGTAGTTTTCTCCTAGTCATCCGGTGCAATCACAATTTGGCTGTATCCTAAATAGCCATCTAGGGAACAATAATATTCTTGTCCAACCAACCTATCCAGCATCTGATCAATAAAAGGAACCAAGTAGTGATCCTTTCTGGTGGCTTCATTCAATTTTCTGTAATCCATGCATATTCGCCATCCTATCACTGTCCTGGTTGGAATCAACTCATGTTTTTCATTAGTGATCACCGTCATGCCTCCCTTTTTAGGCACACACTGAACTGAGCTAACCCACTTGTTGTCCAAAATTGGATAGATAATACCCGCATCTAGCCATTTGATCACCTCATTGCGTACCACGTCTTTCATCACTGGGTTTATCCTGCGCTGCGGTTGCACAATTGATTTGTGCCCCTCATCTATGAATTTCCTGTGCATGCATAAAGTTGGGTTGTTGCCATGTATGTCAGCCATCTGCCAGCCTATCACCCTTTTCCTCTTCCTCAATATTTTCAGAAATGCCTTAACCTGCAATTCAGACAAAGCAGAAGAAAGGATTACAGGTAAAGATTATTAGCACCTAAGAATGCATACCTGAGATGAGAAGGGAGAGCCTTTAACTCCAACTTTGGTGCTTCCTTAATCGAAGGCTTGGGAGGTGGTCCCAGGACTTTATTTAGTGGCTCCAAAAACTTGCGAAGCATACTCACATTCGAGACATTTAGGACGTTAGCCAACTCTTGGGCTTCAACATCTCCCAACGTCTTGCCCAATTAACACTTTCAGTAAAGGGTCTTGGGCTTCAACATATTTAGCTGCCATTGCCTCATCAGGCAACTTCATTGCCTTGTAAACATCAAATACCTCGACCTTGTCATGAGCCCTTATTGTTAGTCTACCGGCTGCCACATCAATTAATGCACCTCCGGTTGGTAGGAATGGGCGTCCCAAAATAAATGGGACCTCTGGATCAGGCTCAAAATCCAAAATGACAAAGTCCACGGGGAAAATCAGAATTCTTACTTGAACCAAGACATCTTCAATGATGCCATCTGGCCTTGCCACCGAACAGTCCGCTAACTGCAACATAATGGTTGTGGACTTAGGCCTTCCTAGTCCCAATTTGAGAAACATGGACGTAGGCATCAAATTGATACTTGCGCCCAAATCTCACAACCCTCTTGCCTCAACACACTGACCAATTGTTATCTGAACAGTGAAACTCCCTGGATCTTTCAACTTAATTGGGAGCCTATTCTGGATCCTAGAACTACACTCCTCCGTGAGTACTACTGTTGCATACTCAGCCAATCTACTCTTGTTGGCTACCACATCTTTCATATATTTGGCATACTTAGGAATGCCCTGCAACACATCTATCAAAGGCAAGTTAACATGTACCTGTTTGAGTAATTCAATAAACTTACCAAAACATTTCTCCTTTTTTTTTTGAATTTCTATGGGAATGGAGGAGGTGGTTTTACGTTAGGTTCCTCATTCACCCTTTGTTCACTTGGTTCTGCTTCATCTACATGTTTTCCTTTTTCCTCAACAACTTTTGCCTTTGGCATCAACTTCTCCAATGGACGACCACTCAGAGTATTCACAACATTTACTTGCTTCGGGTTCGGGTCTGTATATCCCAGCAAACCCCTTTGTGGTCGGGAATTTTGGGCACTAGCAAACTGCCCAAACTGCTTTTCCAAATTCTGAGTCGCCAATTGATTATTTCGAACATCTGCTGCCAATTTAGCTTGATCCGCCATGATTTGTTTTAGCATGTCCTCCACACTCATATCACTTTGCTTGGCAGCCTGCTGGTTTCCTTGGCTTTGCTGATGGTACTGTTGTCCACTACTCTGTGGTCTGTATTGGTTATGTCCTTACTGTTGGTTTTGATTGCCACCCCATGAATAGTTTGGGTGATTCCGCCAGCTCGGGTTGTAGGTATTTCCATAGCTCTGGTGCTTTCCTCCTCGTTGAGCATTACCTACAAAATGAACAGATTCTGGGTTTGCTTTACATACCTCAGCATTGTGATCTCCATCTCCACATACTTCACACCAAGCTTGTGGTTAATGTACCATATTAACTTGGGCTTGTTGTTTTCCTAGTGACATGTTGCTGAAATGAGTGGTCATCATATTCTGTATTGTTGCGATCTGTGCCGACAAAGTTGTCACTGCATCCATTTCCAACACTCCAACAGTCTTCTGTACGACCGGTTTAGCTCCTCCATCGTTCCACTCAGGGTTACCCTGTGAAATTCTATTAAACAATGTAAACAGCTCAGCATATGTCTTCTGCAAAGCTTGTCCACCTACAGTAGAATCAAGTAAATTTTTTGTGTTTGGTTCCAACCCTTTAATAAAGGTATGGACCAACACTTCGTTAGCTTGATGGTGATGTGGACAACATAACAGCAGGGACTTAAACCTATCCCAAGCCTGGTACAAGTTTTCCCCTCCTTTATGTCGGAAGCTTAATATGTTGCTTCTCAGCTTGGTGTTTTACCGGATGGAAAAAACCTTATCAAAAACTTCCGAGCAAGATCATCCCAAGTTGTTATGGAATTTGCGGGCTCAGGGTTCAGCCATCTTTTTGCTTCCCCCAACAGAGAAAAGGGGAATAATGTGAGCCTCACATAATCAGCGTCCACTCCAATTAGAGTGTATGTGTCACTGATCTCGAGGAAATTCTGGATATGCACTCATGGGACCTCATGAGATAGACCAGTGAATTGCCCGTTTGTGTGCAGTAGTTGCACCATGTTCTGCTTCAATTCAAACATCCCACCAGGTGCAGGTTTCTGAATACTTGAGGTAACATTGGTGGTTTGTGGGATTGCCACATTCCTCACTTTCATTTCTACCATCACTGCCGGTGGGTCTTAATCCTCCCTTTCTTCTGAAGTTTCTGGTTTACTAGCCACAAGAGGAATAGGATAAGTGAGTCTTCTTTGCCTTCTCAAGTAATGAACAAATCTCTCCGGTTCAGCTAAAGGCTCTAACAAGTCCTGATGGTCTTCTAGAGTGAAAACATGACACAACCTGTGAATTGAAGAGCCAAGATCAAGTTGTCAACACTTGTACAAATAATTTAGACACTCAAAAATTAGATATCTGCCGATTTTAAAGTCCCCGGCAGCGGCGCCAAAAACTTGTTGCGTCCAAAAGTACACGCAGGTGCACATGGTCACTCAAATAGTACAGCGACTCTTTCGAGCAGGATTATCGAACCCAAGGGACTTCAAATCAACAAATAACAACTTTGTTATGTCTAAAATAAATTTACTTATGTGACAAACAATTTTAGAAATTTGATTATAATTACTAAGTTGAACAACCTCAAAAATTAAGTACTACAATCAAACAGTTTCAAACAATAGAAATTCACAATATGGGAAAGTAATCCAGGGTTGCAGCATAACCCGATTTCTGGCATAATATTAATTTATCCTAGCATTTGACAGGCTAACCTCATTATGGATTTGCAAGGTTCATTTTACGATCATGATCTCCCGACTTCTAATCACCTACCACCATCGATAACCTAACTACATCGTTGAGCGGGGATAGGCATGAACCAATGGTAGAGCATTAAGCTATCATCTTGCATATTAATCAAGCGCGGTATATAGGTATAAGGCTATCATATATACGAAACACTCTAACTTTACTCTAGAATGAACACACTTCCCACATTCTTTGGTCTATCCCTCTATTCATCTTCCGAGTTCAAGAGCAGACAACAAGTTTATTCTAATGTTGATCATGCATTAAAATAGTTAAACAAGAATGTAAGCATAAATCACAAGAAAACCCATCTCATGCTAGAAAAAAATACTAATATATCATTAATCGTAGCCACAACCCTAGAATAAGGGAATTTAGCTACTCATAGACCAAAAGATCATCAAGTAATGTTTATGGATCATAAAAGGGTTTACCAAAATGAAGAAGTAGAAGAAAAGCCCTAGAAAGTGTTAGCCAAATCACCCACATTGAGCTGCTCTCGTCTTTTAATACTGGATAATAATAAAAATAACACACTTAAACTATTTATAGTCTAAAATAAAACACGTGGCCAATTTTTGGTCTCTAGGTCCGCGTCGCAGACCTGTTCCCTCGCCTATAGTTGCACACAGATAAAACCTATCCGCAACACGCTCCCATCGCGCACTCCACTATTAAGTGGTATTCCTTTTCTACATACGCTTATTAGCTCCGCAACGCAGAGATGCTCCCTCGTAGTGTATTCTCCAGCTTCTTAGCTCTTTTTCTCCGCAACTTCATCTTCTATTTTCTGACCTCTGACCAGGTGCCCTATTTTGGCTAGTTCTTCTTTGTTTTTCACCCTGAAACATCTAATCATATTGGTTAGAAAAAGCGACATCAAAAGACTCTCAAAAATTAATTCCGACAACAAAAAATGCTTTCAACTTAGCTATATATATGGGATAAATTGATTATTAGGCACATAAATATGCCCAAGATCACTTAACTTGTTGGCAATTTGGATACTTGGCCACAAAATCTGCTATGTCCCTCTTCATGCTGTTCCACCAAAATACTTCTTGTAAATCACGATACATCTTAGTGGCACCTGGGTGAATGGAATACCTGGAGTTATGAACCTCTGTAAGAATCTGCTGTCTTAACTCGCTCACATTAGGAACACATAAGCGACCCTGGTAACGAAGTACACCATCTCCCCCTTCGGAGAAAATCTCAACTTTATGTTGATGGACTGCACCCTTCAATTGAAGTAATATAGGATTACTATCCTGTTTTTCCTTAACCTCCGCTACAAATGAAGATTCTGATCTATTTTGAACTATCACACAAACATCTAACATGTCCGTAAGACTAACGCCTAAGCGAGCAAGCCGGTGAACATCTATAATTCCTTCCTTTCTTCCTCAATATGTGCCACACTACCCACAAATAGTCTGCTAAGAGCATCAACTACTACATTGGCCTTACCGGGATGATAAAGCACATTCATATCATAGTCTTTGAGGAATTCAAGCCATCTCTTCTGACGAAGATTCAACTCTTTCTGGGTAGCCACATACTGGAGGCGCTTATGATATGTGACCACATCTATGTGAACACCATACAAGTAATGTCTCAAAATCTTTAGGGAAAATACTACAGCTGCAAGCTCGAGGTCATGAGTCGGGCAGTTCTTCTCATGAACCTTAAGTTGTCTAGAAGCATAAGTTATGACCTTACCTCGCTGCATCAACAAACAACCTAGACCAACCCTGGATGCATCACAATAGATTACATAACTGTCTAAACCATCTGGTAGAGTTAAGACCAGAGTTGTAGTCAATCTAGTCTTCAGTTCTGAAAAACTTTTCTCACCCTTATCTGACCATTGAAACTTAACCTTTTTTTGAGTCAACTTTGTCAATGGGAGTCTATGGATGAAAATCCTTCAACAAATCTCCTGTAATAACTAACCAAACCCAAGAATCTTCTAATATCTATTGGAGAGGTGGGTCTGAGCCATTGTTTCACTGCCTCCATTTTTACAAAGAATCCACTCGGATTCCTTCACTAGATACCACATGACCAAGGAAAGCCACATATTGTAACCAGAATTTCACATTTGCTAAACTTAGCAAATAACTGGCTATCTTTGAAAATTTGCAGAACAACCCTCAAATGATTCGCATGCTCCTCCTTATTTCGAGAATAAATGAGGATATCATAAATAAAGACAATAACGAATAAGTCCAAATATTGTTTGAACACCCTGTTCATTAAGTCCATGAAAGTTGTAGGAGCATTTGTTAGTCCAAAACAAATAACTACAAATTCATAATGACAATACAGAGTTCTAAAGGCTGTCTTCAAAATGTCACTACCTCTGACTCTAAGTTGATGATAATCGGACCTGAGGTCTATCTTGGAAAAGCAACTAGCACCCTGAAGTTGGTCAAACAACTCATCAATCATGTTGTATGGGGTACTTATTCTTGATGGTGACTTTGTTCAACTGAAGATAGTCAATGTACATTCTGAGAGAACCATTTTTCTTTTTCACGAATAACACTAGTGCACCCCATGGGGAAATACTAGGTCTGATGAAGCCCATGTCTAGAAGGTCTTTTAACTATTCTTTCAATTCCTTAAGCTCAGCTGGAGCCAACATGTAAGGAGGAATCGAAATAGGCTGGGTATCTGGAAGGAGATCAATTCCGAAATTAATTTCCCTTTCGGGAGGAACTCCGGTAAGATCTTCTGGAAACACTTCTAGAAACTCAATTTACTACTTGAACTGACTCAAGAGTTGGGCTTTCAGAGTTTGAATCCTTAACTCGAACAAGATGATACATAGACCCCTTAGAGATCATTTTTCTAGCCTTAAGGTAAGAGATAAATCGACCTACAGGCACTGAGCTACTACCCTTCCATTCTAAGACTGGCTCATCTGGAAACTGAAACCGAACAATCCAAGTTCTAGAATCGACTGAGGCATAACAAGAATATTACCAATCTATGCCTAGAATGATATCAAGGTTCACCATATCTAACTCTAAAATATCTGCTGAGGTGACTTTCTGAGAGACTTTGACAGGGCAATTTCTATATACCCGTCTAGCTATAACTGGGTCACCAAGTGGAGTAGAGACTGATAAGGGTTCTGAGAGGATTTCTGGACTGACACTGAAGTTTATTGCTATATAGGGAGTTATAAAGGAAAGAGTAGCCCCTAGATCTAACAAATCATAAACATCTAAGTGAAAGACTCGTAACGTTCTAGTGACCACATCAGGAGAATCTTCCTGATCCTGGCGAGCCTGGAGAGCATACAACCTGTTCTGGCGTTGACCCCCATTTGTACCAGATGAAGTACCCTGCTGAGATGGGTGACCTGTTGGTGATGTTGGTGCTGTTGGAGCTGTAGACTGAGCCCTATTGTTGTTACCTCCTTGCCCCTGCCTGGAAGAAGGGCAATCCTTCAACCTATAGCTAGACTGACCACACCCAAAGCACCCTTCTTTTCCTGCAAGACACTCGCCTAGATGGTTCTTACCACACTTTGGACAAGTTGGGTAAGTCATGCTACCCGAAGCACTCCTCTAAGACTTAGAACCTGATGCCCTACCTTTCTGATCCTGTCAAAACCTAGGGGATGGAGCACTAGCTGATGAAAGTGATGGGGTTGTATACCTCTGCTAAAACTGTGAGCGATTTCCACCACCCGATTTCTGCTGAGAGTACTCATAGTTGCCTACTCTAGCCGTCTTGTTGTCCTTAGCAATTTCCATAAGCTTATCTCCCTCAACCTGTTGAGCATGAGTCATGAGCCTAGAGATATTCATTTCCTCTAACAACATAGTTTTTCTACACTCTATCTTCACTAAGTTGGATTCCTCAAATAGAAACTTACTCATTTGTGCCCTCGAATCAGCAACCATATGTGGAGAATACCTGGAGAGTTAAGTGAACTTCAGCCCGTACTCTTGGACTTACATTGTACCTTGTCTCTAATTCATAAACTCTTAAGCTTTAGCCTCTATCAACTCACTCAAAAGAACCTATCCAGAAAAGCTCCAGCAAAACACTCCCAAGTCACCGGAGCTGCACTCGCACCCCTGTTTTCTTTCCACTGAGTGAACCACATCCTTAAGCTAGTAGGATTCCACCTCTACCCTATCATTACCAATCAGTTGCATCACTCCAAAGATTTTCTTAACCTCATCAATGAAGTTCTGTGGGTCCTCACCAATCTGCGACCCTAGAAACTCACGCAGATTCATCTGAACAAAATCTTGAACCCTGGTTGTTGTTAACCCACTATTAGCATTTGCCGAAACTGGAGCATGCTGATTGTTTTGATTGGCCACACTCTGAGCCAAAAGCTGGATTGCATTCCAAAATTCCGCATTAGTGACCTCATGGTCTGGGACTGGAGGAACTGTGTTAGCGTTACATGCATTAGCATTCCTTGCATAAGCTCTAGGAGGAGGCATGATTTCAAACACAAAATGACAGATTAGAAAGAAGATCATACATACGCACGATAAGAATAACAAGAAAGTGAAGTTTTTTCCTAAAACACTTCATAGCCTCCCTCTCATTAGATGTGGTGCACTTCACACCCATGAAAGAGACTATACTTAGCACGGTTTTCAGACATCCTAAGACTCTTGAACCTAAGGCTCTGATACCAAAATTTTCACTCCCCGAGGCTACCCCCTTGACGTAACATGGAACCTAGGATCACGAGTGACCCCAAGCTAACCCTGTGTCTAGCATATCATAAGCATACTAAAAACAACTGAATAAAAAGATACTATGCAGAAGCTAAAACATGAGATAACTGAAAGATAGGGAATACCTGCAGACTTGGTTAATCACGTAATCGTTGTGGAGTGCTGTAAGTGCACAAACTTAGCCAAGTTAGCGACCGAAAGTAAGAGAAGTGAGGCGTTCGGGACCTATTCTAGTAGAGGAACCAACCCCGGAAAACCTCTCCAACAGCTGCTTCAATCAATGTTAAGTCTGACTACGCCCTCTTATGAAAGCTGGTATCTCACTTTCGAAAGAGTCTCTCCATAGTAGTCTACTAGTAGAAGGCTTTTCGTCGTGCTCCTTTTTTTCAGTTATAGGGCGGAGAGAGGGAGGCAACTGAAACTTTTAGAGTCGAGTTTACGCTCTTTCCTCCTCTTTCGATAAGTCTTAATTCCTGCAGACTAAGATTCAGTTTCAAGTCCCAAGGGATTCAATCCAAACACTCAAAATGTTGAATTTATTTTTTTACACTGGCACAGATGATTTCCCCTAAGGCATACCTTCATATCAAAGCTGGGAATGATTGAATTTCGGATTCAAATAATAGCGCATAAGGAATACCCAATACTGATCCGAATATATAAATAAAAATTCAAAGAGTTTAGTGATACTGAACAATTACTCAAAAACAACAGTTGAATCTGACACTATGTCTGAAAGCCTTTAATGACTAAAGTTGTTGGGACATGCCCCACCTAACTCTAGCAAAACTGAAACTGAAATGAAAGACTAAATACGAAAAACATGTATATTGTCCTCGGAGTATGAGGACTCATCACTGAAGCTGCGGAAGTACGGAAACCGATCTATGCGTGATCTGGATGCTGAGTACCTGAACCTACATCATGAAAGGATGTAGCACAGTGTATGCGTCAGTACTTGGAATATACTGAGCATGCATGATATGGTATATAACAAAACAAATACATAAGCTGAACATGCATACTAAGTAATGATATAATTTGAACTGAATTTAAATGTTGAACATGACTGAAAAGCTAAACGGAATGCAATAACCAAGTACTAATCATGAAACTAGCATGGTGAGAATGGATACTCAAGTATAACTAAAAACCTGGTCAAATATACGAGAGTCTAACTATGGGAGTTACTAATAATTGACATAAAACCATGTGAGCTAAACTTGGAGTCCGATGTATATGCCCCATCGAGAGGACCCAATATACCTTGCAAGGGGTATAAAGGCATGACTGGCGTGATCACTAAATATGATACCCACTGAGGGGACTTATAAACCTACATGGGCACGTAGTTCTGGGACCATATGGGTATGTTGAACCTTAGTCCAACTCGATGTAAAGTCTACTCCCAGCTGAATATGTGTACAATACATTATAACTGAAATATTGAAAGAGTTGAATAGCTAAAAATACTGACATGCAAAATCTGAGAACGTGGCATTCGAAAACTGGAGCATGTATATCTATTTTAAGTGACCTATCATGTATAATTCATGAACTAGGAGAATCTACACAACTAGGGTTTTGAATTTCATGCAAAGAACTAAGCAACTATTCCACGAAAACATAATAATCTGATTAGGAATATTCCAACAGCTAAATCACAACAATTCTCTATAGTTCTAGAAACCCTAGATCTAAACAATATAGAGGGAATCAAGAATCTGACTGAATTCTAGGGACCTTATGGAAGAAAAGAATCCACTAGTCAAATCCCACATACCTAGTGACGAAATTCACGGAGAAATCTTTCGATTTCAGGGTAGGAACTGAAGAAAACCTGTTGCGTTCTTGGAAGAGTTTGGTCGATTCTTTCTCCTTTTTTTGCTCTAACTTTTGATCAATTTTTTTGGTATAATCGATTAGTGAAGGATCTGATTAAGTTACTAGTCTTAAACTGACAAAAACTATGTAGTTTACGTGTTAAACGATGTAGTTTAGGTGTCCAACACATAGGGGAAAAGACTGATATACCGTGAGTTTATGGTATTTTTAATACATTTCACTTAAGAGTTGTGTGTGTCTAGGGCCATTTTGTATTGGTTTTAATGCATTTTTATCATGTTTGCAGGAAATATGTTTAGACGTGGAAACTGAGAGACATAGCTGAAGGATGTGCAGAAAAGGGCATCTACGGAGGTGATCTACGGACCGTAGGTCCATTCACGCTCCGTAGATGGTTGACGTATATGGGCAGGCAAGGCTTGAAGGAGATCAGGGAATTCTTGACTAAGTGTGGAACCACGGTTGCAAACGACGGATTATAGATTGATCTACGGGTCGTACTGCAGTTCCGTCAAATCCTTCAGAGAGGGGATTCCAGTACCTGATTTTGAATATTCTAAGTATGGAGCTACGGAGGAGGATCCACGAACCGTAAATCAATCCACAATCCGTACTGGTGATCCGTCGATTGAGTCAGAGAAGCGGACATTTTAAAGATTGGAAAATTGCCTAAGTCCTGAGCCACGGAAGGGACCTACAGACCATAGATCAATCCACGGTCTATAGGTCAGTGTCGTAGATTGAAACCGCATCCTGAAACATTATTTCCTTATTTCGTTTCCTTTTTAGTTAGGACTTGGTTTTCTATATATAGGGCATGTAAACCTCGTTTTTGGGGGTGAGACTTTATTACTTTAGTTCTAGTTTTTGGCTTTGGAGATTAACTTGCAACTTAGCAATTCTTGATTTCCTAAGTTCGTTTTGAAGATTTTGACTTTGAAATTCAAGTTAAGATTCTAGGTTTATTCTTCTCATTACGTAAGTTCATGATTTCTTCATCTAAAAATATGAATTGTGTTCTTACTACTATGGGTAACTAAATCCATAACTAGGGTTGTGGGAACCATGAGCGATTAACAAAGTATGAATAGTAATTAAGTAATTCTTGAATAGTGTTATTGCATGCATTGATAATTTTTTCCTTTAGAAGTCTTTTTAACGAGTGCACGCGTTAGAACTCACCTTGTTACTACTTGCCAGACCAAGGAGGTAGTTAATAAGAAAAGAATTATCAACATAGATTTACTGTGATACTATCTAATAGTCTAATGTCGATTGGTGCATGGGTGAAAACTAAGCCATACATCGATGTGATGTCTAATATGAGGTAAAAGTAAGGGTTAGTAAATTATACACACGTAGCCGGACCAAGGTGCGGGGTGAAATTCTCTTGTTGCCGGACCAAGGAATTAGAGATACCTAACTTATCACTTTGCATGTAATACACTAGGAAAGGATTACTATTCCTAGGATTACCGTGTTATGAGCTTATAGGGAACACGAACACCCTAGTTTCTCTCTCATCTTGATAACAACAAAAGTTTGAATCTTGGTTACTAATTGTTCACATAACTTTCAGAATATGTTTCACAAATCCCCTCCTTTTTAATTATTTTTTTCGAAAGTATGTTGACTAAACAAATATAATCGTAAGCTGAACTTAAGTCTAGACCATATTCCTCGTGGGATCGACCCCAACCTCCAAGTTGGGTTCTTTACTTGATAATGATCGCTTACGCTTCTTTAGGAATGTGTAATTTGAGCGTATCAAATTTTGGCGCCACTGTCGGGGAATAAGGCTTTTGGATTAAGTTTAACTACATTATTGAACTTTAGTCACTTATTTCCTAATGTTACTTTTTTCTTTTGCTTTTGTCTCTCTCAGGTTCCTACTTTAGTGTATGTCAAGTACACGGAGTCAAGGATAACCACTTACTCCCTACTATCCAGAACGGAATAGAACTTTGCGGAGAGTGAATAATCAAGGAGTTCCAGTTAATCCTATCGGAGGAGAGTTAGGTAATGGTGTTGGGTTGAAGCCTCCGAGGGTTGGTGATGAGAATAATCAAATTCAAGCTGAGAATCTACTAAGAGATGCAGTGAGGGTACAGGATCCACCAGGGCCAAGACTGCGTGATAACTATAGGGTCAACTTTAATGTTGTTGAATTTGATGGACCTCTTGTCCTACCTCCTCTACCTCAGGGGCATACATTTGTGGTGACTAGCAGTTTGATGCAGATGCTTACAGTAAGGGATTTGTTTGCGGGTTTGGCATCGAAGGATCCACATGCTCATGTAGCCAAGCTAAGGAGTGTTTGCAAAAGTTGTGTGGGTCGACCGGACTTGGACATGGATCTCATTGGATTTCAAGTATTCCCTCTATCATTGGCTGGCGATGCTGCTGTGTGGTTTACTAAGCTTCCTTATAACTCAATCTATACATGGGACCAATTTATTGAGGTGTTCCTAGCAAGATTCTTTATAGTGTCAAAGAGGCTGAACCACAAAGATAAACTCAACAATTTCATAGCAGTACCTGGAGAGTCTGTGAGTAGTTCCTGGGACAGGTTCACTGCTTTCATAAGAGGTGTTCTGAATCACCGTATTGATGATGAATCGCTAAAGGAGTATTTCTACCAAGGTCAAGAAGACAACAGTAAGGCAGTGCTTGATGCTATTGCTGGAGGTTCATATGGTGAGTGCACTTTTTAGCAGATTGTAGAGAAACTAGAGAAGATATCTCGGAACAATGAAGCTTGGAGCACTAGAAAGTCGGATACTGGGAGGAACACGTTTGCCATTCAAGCTAGAAACAACCAGTCGGCAGATGAAATTCGTGAGGAGATGGCTCAGATGAGGACTGAAATGGGGTTGGTGTTGAAGCATGTGAGCAAAGATGGTAAATGTTGTGAATTATTTTACTAGAGATCCACCACCGTTCGAGAAGTGTTACTATAAAGAAGATATTTATGCCGTGAATGATCAGACGGGGGGTTTCCGACCAAACGCCCAAGGTTCCAACTCGGATAATTAGCGCCAAGGTCAAGGAAACCAAGGTTGGAACTATGGTAACTACAATCGCGAGGGTAACTATGTCCGGGATCGGAACTACAACCGTGATAACAACTATAACCGCAACAACTATGGTGACAAGAATGAGAAAGTTGGGCCCTACGTCCTTCTTGGGAACAGGGAATCTGGCAATACGGAAGCTGAGGGTAGTATGTCGCGCGTTGAGGAGATGATGCAAAATATGTTGAAAAAGTTTGACATTACTGATCAAAATGTGAAAGAGATGGGCACTGAGTTGTCCGAAATAGGCCAGAAAGTTGATGCCCATGCAGTGTTGATAAAGCAACTTGAGCAGCAGTTTAGTCAGTTGTCTACTACTGTGAATAAACTCCAAATGGGCACGCTTCCCAGCAACACCATCTAGAATCCAAAGAATGATGGGAATTGTATGGCAATCACGACTCGCGGAGGAAAGCAGATTATTGACCCCCACATGCCATCCGATGTAGAAAGAGTGGTAGAAACAGATGTTGATGAGATTGAGGTTACCGAAGAGACTAAAAATGCCACAGAAAAGGAAGCGGAGATAGCCCAAAAGGTTGTTCCCATGGCTAGACCTCCACCTCCTTTCCCAAGAGGTTAGTGTAGAAAGCTGAAGAAGGATTACTATTACTAGGATTACTACGTTATGAGCTTATGGGGAACACGTACACCCTAGTTTCTCTCTTATCTTGATAACAACAAAAGTTTGAATCTTACTTACTAATTGTTCACATGACTTTCAGAATTTGTTTCACAAATCCCCCTCTTTTTATTTATTTGTTTCGGAAGTACGTTGACCAAACGAATATAATCGTAAGTTGAACTTAAGTCTAGACCATATTACTCATGGGATCGACCCTAACCTCCTAGTTGGGTTCTTTACTTGAAAACGATCGCTTACACTTCTTTAAAGAGGTGTAATTTGAGCGTATCAAAGCCAAACTGACCCTACTTAAAATCTAAGGGGGCCCTTCTGCGGTGCCACTAACAGATCGTCATTGGGACCACGGCCCGTCAAGTGGGTCGTGGTTCTTGCCATGGTCCACTGCACTGGTTCTGGGAGGCCCTTCTACGGTCCACTTCACGGACCGTGTGGAGGACCACGAACCGTGAAGGTCACCGTGGTTCTCCACGTGAGGCTGGGGTCTACTGGTCCTGGATGACAGACCCTTCCACGACCCATCATTTGGACCAAACCTATGGTGGCCTCCGTGGTCCCACCCCTTTTGCCCTGATGACACTGACTGGCTTCCACCGACAGGTCGATGGATCGTGGTTCCTTTCACGGTTTGTGAACCCTGTCGTGGTTCACCTTATTTTCTGTTGTTCTGGTCTGATAAGTTCTTGGTGTTACACATGCCAAGAAAAAAAAAGACATTTATGGGAGGAAACTCACCTTACTAATAGTTATTTGTGTGTTTTTGTAAGTTCTATTTACTAAGCAGAGTAGGAAGTACACATAGAAATATGCAAGTATCGGAAAAGAATCATTACACATGATTAAAAAAATCTCTGAATAAACTTTCAATGAAAAGTACATTGTTCTTCACTAAAAAGTAAAGATAAAAAAACTTAAACCCTAGAGAATACTATTAATAATTCCATGAAATTTGAAATTAAAAAAATAACAGTTGGTCCTCTGAAGTTTGTCCGACGTTTCATCTGACGGCCCATCATAGGTATGATGGTCCATTTGAATTGTCCGTATTCGTGAGTGAGTAGCTTGGTATGACTGCCCTTAACGATGGTCTGCATGGCGGCCCATCGCATATGTGATTATTCATCGGTTGGACTGTCAGAACCTACCTTTTAGGAATGCCCCTATTAACCTCTAACGATGGACATGACGGCCCGTCGAACTTGTGACAATCGTTTAGGCTTCCGTCAAGGGTTAACTTTAGCATATTTTTAGCTTCATTTTTCTTCCTTTCTCTTTTTTGAGACTTCCCATCGATTATAGTAGAAAATTTATTAAATCGAACTATCATTTTTTAAGAATTTGTATTTATTCATAGTTAAGAGCACCAAATATGTCATCTAAGGCCAGAACATCAGGATGTTATTGTAAGTCAGTGTGTGACTTACATTATAGATGTATGTGATGATTTTCTAATCTAAATGGACTTTATGATCCCTCATGAATATTAGTTCAGACAAAGAAGCACTTAATTTTTTTTAAAAAAATTTTGGTTGGTTAAATTTGTTTCTTCTACTAGTTTTTAATGCATCCTTTCAAAGAGCTTTTGGGAGAATGAAGTTTATTTAAAATGACATGTGAAACTTTTGAGCCGTTTCGTGGTGTCTCATGTAGAAAAAAATGCATCTATTAATATAATAAATTGTGATATTGTAAATTTAGTTTAAAAGATGAAACCTTATCAATTAAGGTTTTGATAATATAGTGAGTAAAATTGACTTTTACAATTTTACATGTTTTATATAATTATATCATTTTTTTATTTTTGAGAAAAGAGATAAAGTCACCACTAAAGTTGTCTCATATTTGCATAAAGACACCTTAACTTTGGAAGTGTCCTTTCATCCCACAGAACTATTTAATATCTTTGTAAATGAATGACCCATTTCCTCTTCTGGGTTGTTACCACGTACATGAGGCGTGTGAGGCAGTATTTTCACTGCCATTAACCAGCTATAAAGTGCCACGTGTCGTTTTATTTCTTTATTATTAATTATTTAATTAATTTACATCATCTTCACGTGTTGTTTTATTTCTTTATTATTAATTATTTAATTAATTTACATCATCTTCCCCAAATTTAAAGAGAAAAGAGCCGTTGGTAGCCCTAAAATCGATTTCAACTTTTTTTTTCCAAAGCAAGCTCATTCTTTTCCATTATATTCTTCGCCCAAATTCAAAAACCTAATTACCCTTTCTTCATCTTCTTCAACATAGAAGATCCATTTACTTCATCCATTTTTATCACTTTTTTTCTTGTCTCTTGCTTTTCTTTGTTTCTTTTTCTTCTTTTATCCTCCTTTAAAAAAAACAAAAACAAATGTGAACTCCATTGGTTAGAGAGTACTATGAAACTTCATTTTTATTCTTATTTTTGGTTTGAATATAGAACTCCATTATCTTGCTTTAGTAACTTGAGAGTTGAATTGATTTTTTTATAGTGATGATTTAGTGGTGGAAATAGTGTTGTAATAGGGAAGCATCATGGAGGCTACGTTGAAGGCGATAATGGCTGCTACTTTTGGAGGATTTACAGCAGAGAACAAAGGATTTGACTAATGAAGGTTGAAGAAGAAAGAGGGAAGAAATGAAAATAAAGTTTAAAAAAATAGAAAAAAATGAAAATGAAACTAAAAATTAAAAATTAAAAGAATTTAATACATGACAAACAACAATTGGTGCGTGATTGCACTTCTTTTCTTGCAATTGAGGTTGAATGAAAAGTGGGACATTTATAACACTCTTAAATTGTTCAATGGGAAATAGGACATCCACAAAGTTAAGGTGTTTTTTTGAAAATTCGAGATAACTTCAGTAGTGACTTTATGTCTTTTCTCTTTTATTTTCTTATAGTTAATGAAGTGAAATAACTGAATGTCTTCAGTCGATTAGTATCATCTAAAACAAGGAGGAAATAAGATAGCAATGTAGTCATATAGAACTAAACATAAACAAATCAGAAACATAATTAGAAAAAGCAAATAACTTCCATGATTAGTTCAAAATCAAATCTTAAATAATTTAGAGTATTCTTATAAAACTTAAAAAATGATGTAAGAACATTAAAATTACATATATATCAAACTTTTGGAAGCATACAGAGAAATATTATAGACACTATTAACCGAGAAATTAATAGTATAAAATTCTTCGATCATCAAACTAATACTTTTAATTATCTAAAGATGTTAAATGAAGACAATAAATAACAGTAAATTAACCCTGTTACCTTGGCTTGAAAAGAATTAGGTCCAAGACTTTTATTATTATATAAAAATCATGACTTTGAAAAAAATAGAACAAGAGAAAAATAAACAAGTAATGAACAAAGTCAATTTTCGATGCAAAAATCGATAAAAATTACCTTATTTTAATATTAAAATAAACTAAAATTTACGTAATCGAAAATATTGTATTTCTTATCAATAGCTTATCATTAATAGGGGTTTGAGTCCAAAAGAAACCGAAAAAAAATAAAATCAAAAGATAATAAATGGGGCAGAGAAATCAGTTAGAAAAAATCATGAAAATTGAGCATAAAGGCAAACTTTTCTTTTAACTTGTGGGTTCATACATTATATTACTTATTTTTAAAAAATAATGATGATGCTTGATCCATACAGTTTTTAGCATTGTGATTCATGATATTTGGTATGAATTTTCAGGTCTTTTCAAAAAAGAAAAAATTACAGTTCCACAATCTAATAGACAAAAATTGTTAATTATTTAAATAAGAACAAAACTGCTAGCTTTGGTCAAATCATAAAATATTTAAACGACCAGTTTGAACCCACCAGGATTAAAGTCTTTTGTAGATAAACTTTAAAGTATATTTCTCGATACGTTATAATTATTCTAAAAATTAAAAGGAGGATGAATGTTTTTTGTATTCAATCAGGGAAAACCTGAATTGATTATTTAAATATATTTTAATGATTGACTTGTATTTTGTTTTCTTTTGTGTGTAGTATCAATAATTCGAGGTAGATTAAAAATATCCATTTAATGAGTTTACACTTTAAGTAATTAGCATTGAACGCTTTGTAGATTGAAAAATTATTAATACAGAAATAATAGCTTTGGAAATTTATCAAAATTTCACTAACATCAATTCTTAGAATTAAAAAACATAAGGTTAGGATAAATTTACAATGAAATAATTTGATCAATCTCTTCCAATGATTCCTTTCATTTTAATCATCTACTACTATTTGCTATTTTTAAAAAATAATTTCTTTGACTTTATATATTCATATTTCTATAAACATATATAATCATTAGAAAATCTATAATTTATTTCATTTAAAATCACAACTAGAATTTTCAAAGAGAAAGATACAATTTTCTTAATAATACCCAATATTTGTCCCTTCATACTAAAGAAATAAGCATGTAATATGCAATCCATCAAAAATTTCCATGACCAACACTAATTTCTTGCAACTCCTGTCTTAAATCTTTCGGCAATAGGTAACCACTCATCATACTGCCAATGAAAAGGCCACATAAAGTTAGTAATCAACTAACTTGAAAATTTTTATAAAGGAATATTTGCTTAAATTAAAACTTACCACCGCCTGCAATCGTTCGCAATTATTACGGAACTCAATAAGAAACTTCTTTTATTCTTCTTTAGCAGTGGCAAAGCAAGTTTTGTTTTCAGTCTTCTTTGGAATTTATAATTGAAAACAAGTGTTTTTCTTTTGATTTCAAGATTTTTGAATCATTTCTTGATCCTCTCACTAAAAATTAAAAGCACCATAAATATATCATGAAGCCTATAAAAAAACAAACAAAACATAAAAAAAATATAAAGAACATCGAATAGAAACTCACTTGATTATCTTTTGTTCTGAAGAATCCATTGGTAAAGGAAATTTCGACTAGGTGAATAATAAACAAAATTGATTTATTTAGTGTGGTATATAATTTGCTTCTCAGTAGAGGAAACCCCTCTTTAAATAGATGTCTTCATTATATTCTTACCAAATATAATATTTGAAGTTCAAATTGTAATGGAAATTTAATTATTTTTGTGAGATCTATGTAGGTAAAAAATGGTAATAAATTAATTTTGTTGCTCAATTTTCATAGATTAATTGGATTTGAATATATCCTAAATAACAGGTAATAAACTATTTTAATGAATAATTATTAATTTAAAATTTAATAGTTATTTTTCTAAATAAGGTTAATCATGTTGATTTTTTTTGTCAACAAGCAAAGTTTTTATTCAACCAAAAATATTTATTGTCAAATCTACTACCCCTATTGGGATTCAACGCTACCTCTCATCTATATTTATCTATACATATGGGTATCACCAATTTCGTTTTAGTCAACTAGGCCTACCAAAAAGCATTATTATGAAGGGTAGAAAATTTACTTCTTCGGTAAAAACTCCAATTTTTATGTATTTGACATTCTCTCTCTCTCTCTCTCTCTCTCTCTCTCTCTATATATATATATATATATATATATATATATCATATCATGATCCAAAATCACTGGCCATGATGGCACCTACTAAAACCCACTAGTGGAACATCTGCCCCTTGCTAAGGTAGAACTCTGTATCATATCATAAAAGTTGTGTGAATCCACTAGCTAAGAAACTTAAGACAATCCTACAGGGCATGTTATTTGGACCTAGAGGTTTCTACTAGAGAGTATCCTATTTATTCCTCCACCTCAAAATTCTATCGGTGCTAAGTTATATCCAATGAAATAGATAAATTCAATTATCACAGCATAACATTAGAAAAGACAATAATCATAACTTCAATCCAAATTAAAAAGTGTATAAGAGTAGCTTCTTTCAAATAGTGGTTGCATACTAATTTACAACACCAATCCGAATCTTAATTTACCTACGGCTAAAGTTATTCCACATCCTAATTTATAAGTGGAGCTTAGTGGCTACATGAATGCAAACAATTCATAGCATCTTGTACTTCAAATATATAGAAGACATTTTGTTTTTACAAAAATCATGGATAAGATTCAAATATATTTTTTCACCACAATATCATGAGATTCATGACACCATCATATTAGATACATTCTGGAAGGCACTTGATCTAGTGAACCAAACTTTCAAAAAATTGTAGTAGGTGAAGATAATATGTACAAGAAGGAAGTTACAAAGGCAATAAATGACGTAACCAAACATGGGCATGAATGGAACACCAAGTACAGAAAGGTAATGTTAGAAACATTAGATAATAGGATTAGACTACAAATATGCTATTATTGTGGGGATCCTTCATTAAACTGCTTGACTATGCCAGCTTTCATTGTGTGGTCATGTTAACTCAAACACTACACAGGAGGTAACCCGTGATTCTAATATATTAAAAAAATATTTTAAAAAATCATTCTAGAAAAAAAAAAGACACTTGTGGGAGGAAACTCACCTCACTAAAAGTTATTTGTGTTTTTTTGTTAGGAAGTACACATAGAAATATGCAAGTATCGAAAAAGAATCATTACACAAGATTAAAAAAATCTCTGAATAAACTTTAAATAAAGAGTACATTGTTCTTCACTAAAAACTAAAGATAAAAAACCTAAACCCTAGAAAATACTATTAATAGTTCCATGAAATTTGAAATTAAAAAAAAAATAGCTGATCCTCCGAAGTATATCTGACGTTTCATCTGATGGCCCATCATAGGTGTGATGGTCCATTTGCATTTTCCGTAATCGTGAGTGAGTAGCTTGGTATGACTGCCCTTAACGATGGTTGTCTGGTGGCCCATCACATATGTGATTATTCATCGGGTGGACTGTCAGAACCTACCTTTTAGGGGTGCCCCTATTAACCTCTAACGATGGACATGACAGTCTGTCGAACATGTGACAATTCGTCTAGTCTTCCGTCATGGATTTACTTTTTCATATTTTTAGCTTTATTTTTCTTCCTTTTCCTTTGTTGAGATTTCCCATCTATCACACTAGAAAATTCATTAAATGATACTATCCTTTTTTAAGAATTTGTATTTGTTCATAGGTAAGAGCACCAAATATGTCGTCTAAGGTTAGAACATCAGGATGTTATTGTAAGTCAGCATCTGACTTACATAATAGATATATGTGATGATTTTCTAATCTAAATGGACTTTATGAACCCTCATGAAAATTAGTTCAGACAACGAAGCACTTAATTTTTTTTTAAATATTTCGGTTGGTTAAATTTGTTTCTTCTACAAGTTTTTAATGCATCATTTAAAATGACATGTAAAATCGGATGAATGATGAACTTTTGAGCCGTTTCGTGGTGTCTCATGTAGATAAAGATGCATCTATTAAAAAAATAAATTATGATATTGTAAAAATAGTTTAAACGATGAAACCTTATCAATTAAGGTTTTGATAGTATAGTTAGTAAAACTGACTTTTACAATTTTAAATGTTTTACATAATTATCTCAAACATTTCTTTATTTTTTCTTGTAATTAATGAAGTGAAATATGTTGAATGTCTTGAGTCGATTAGTATCATCTAAAAGATGGAGGAAATAAGATGGCAATGCAGTCATATAGAACTAAACATAAACAAACTAGATACATAATTAGAAAAAGCAAATAGCTTCCATGATGTAACGACCCTCTTAGTCGTTTTATGAATTTTACCCATTTTTCTAATATTAAACCCTTTATAGTAGCTTTTATAAATAATTTATGACTTGCGGGAATGAGTGTTACAATTTTTTAATTAAATTACGAGTTATTTAAGTTTTATTAAATAATAAAAGAAAGATAAATGGGATAAGCCCAAAAAGGATTAAAAAAATAATATAATTAGAGAAAAAGGGCAACTACGCCCATTTGAAAAAGGGGCTAAAGTTGCTGCTATTGTTCGCAGCAACAGTCACGCACGAAAAAAAAAAGGCCGTGAAAACTTACCTGCGCCGTCGCACATCATCCAGGTAAATTTCAAATTTATTAACTTTTGAATACATATTAAATTAGGGTCAATTATGGTATTGAATGCTTATTAGAGGATGTATTATTATATTATAAACTAAGACGTAAATGGAATCTTTCAAAGTAAGTTGTTCCAATTTAGTTTGGAGCCAATGATTAGGCAGTAAAGGCTAATGATTAGCCAATCATTAGAGGAGGTGATGATTTTGATGATAAGTAATGTTATTCGCACAAGAATTTGTATGGATTGATTCTGGGTTCAGTGAATACATGGCAGATCAGAAGTAAAAATGGATTTGGCTTAATTCTAGGGTTCTGGAACTTTTATGTAATTGATTTTTGAAATTTTCTTATAGTTTTCATATTAAGACCCAAGTTTGATTTATTGAGATATGTAATTAAATATAGGGTGTATTATATTACATGAAAGCTATTATGTTTGTAGTGTTTGGAGAAGTTGAAACTTAACCCTAGGCTTGGAATTTGGTAATATGCGAGTTGACATATTAATTGACATCAAGATTTAAGAACTTAGTTATAGATTTGGGTGAGTTCTTGGGTCTAGGCTATAAATATAGTAATTTGAGTGTTGTTAGTTCGAAATCTTATTGTGGTTATTTATTTGAATATATTTTATTGATGTGGAAGTACGACGGAAGAGGAAAGCTCAAGTACCGGAGTGATTGTTCGATTGTTGGAAGCAAGTGGATTTTTAAACCCTTGTTAAGTGCATAGAATGTGTATTTCCTCGTGGTACGTGTTGGGAAGTAATGAGACTTGGTGATGGGTTGACTTGTCCATATTACATAATTCTAATAATGAAAAATGGGTAATAAAAGGCTATGTGATTAATTATTTGTGTGTTTATTGATTCATTGTTGATGTTGTATCATGATTGTATTGTTGTGAATTGTGCAATGTTATGAAAATGGTCATCTCCTCATTATTTGTGTGAACATGTCATTTGTATTGTTCTGAGACATTATTGTGACAAGTGTTGTGTGAATTGAGAAAGAATAAGAAATTAAAGAGGATGTACCATTTCGAGGGACTTATTGTGTGCCGCGATGGATACTATATTTCAAGGGACGTGTCGCGCGCCGCGATGTATACTATATATCGAGAGATGTATCGCGCGCCGCGATGTATACTATATATCGAGGGACGTATCGCCGCGATGGATACTATTATCGAGGGACGTGTCGCGCGCCGTGACCGATGCATGAACAAATATGTCCCCCATGGGTCCTGGACTGAGAGACAACGAGTGCGTATCACTAGGTCAGACATGCATCACTGTACTTGACATTGCATTCCATTGCATTGCACATATTTATCATTAGTGAACTGAATATTGTGTTTTGCTGATCTTGTGAGTGCCTTTGTGTGAAACTTGATTGATGAATATTGAGCTTGTTGTTGAGGATATGTAATTGGTAGAGTGTTGTTGTTGAGCTGTGTGCTATGTGAATTATGAACTGTTAGGTTGGGTTGGTTTTATGCAGGTTGTAGTTGTAGAGGTTGTGATTGATGAATATTGAGCTTGTTGTTGAGAATATCTGATTGTTAGAATTTGTTGAGATATGTGCTTGTAAATTGTAAACTGTTAGGTTGGGCTGATTTTATACAGGTCGTAGTTGTGGAGGTTCGGTTGGGGTGTAAGGAGTACCCGTATTTTATCTCCTTAGCTTGTGTTTAGAGGTTTACTTGCTGAGTACTGTGTGGTTTGGTACTCACCTCTTGCTTCTACAATTTTTGTAGGTTACGAGCCTGGATTTTTGTGATACTTTTCATTATCTTCTTTTTCGAGGCTTCTTGGAGATCTGTGAGGTAGTTGTTTGTCATCTCAGTGGGCCTACTTACTCCAATTTATGATCTTGTTCTATTCTAAAAACAATATCTTTTGAGACTTGTGTTTTTCTTTTGAATCAATTGTAATACTTTAGAGGCTTGTACACGTGACAACCAGGTTTTGGGGGTTTTATTAAGTTACTTATATATTATTTTCGCACTTTATCGGAATGGTTGAGTTTTAGGCTGACTTGTCTTGGTGGGATAAGACGAGTGCCATCACGTCCATTTTTGGGTCGTGACACATGATTAGTTCAAAATCAAATCTTAAATAATTTACAGTTTTCTTAAAAAACCTTTAAAATGATGTAAGAACATTAAAATTACATATATCTCAAACTCTTGGATTCATACAGAGAAATATTATAGACACTATTAACTGAGAAATTAATAGTATCAAAAAATAAAAATAAAATTCTTCGGTCATCAAACTAATACTCTTTAAGTATGTTAAATGAAGATAATAAATAACATTTAAATTAACCCTGCTACCATGGCTTGACAAGAATTAGATCCAAGACTTTTATTATTATATAAAAATCATGACTTAGAGAAATTAGAACAAGAGAAAAATAAAAAACTAATGAACAAAGTCAATTTTTGATGTAAAAATCTATAAAAAATAACTTCTTTTAATATTAAAATATACTAAAATTTACGTCATTGAAAAAAAATTATTTCTTATCAATAGCTTATCATTAATAGGGTTTGAGTTGAAAAGAAACCCAAAAAAAAAATAAAAAATCAAAAGATAATAAATGGGTTGGAGAAAGCGGTTAGAGAAAATCATCAAAATTGAGCATAAAGTCAAACTTTTCTTCTAACTTTTGGGTTCATACATTATATTACTTATTTTAAAAAAAAATAAAGACGACGTTTGACCCATGTAAGTTTTAGCATTGTGATTCACGATATTTTGTATGAATTTTATAGTCTTTTCAAAAAAGAATAAATTACAGTTCCACAATCTAATAGATAATTTTTTTTAATTATTTAAATAAGAACAAAACTGCTCGTTTTTGTCAAATCATAAAATATTTAAGGGACCATTTTGAACCCATCAAGATTAAAGTCCTTTGTAGATAAACTTTAAAGTATATTTCTCGATACGTTAAAATTATTCTAAAAATTAAAAGGAGGGTGAATGTTTTTTTTATTCAATCAGTAAAAACACTGAATTGATTATTTAAATATATTTTAATGATTGACTTGTATTTTATTTTCTTTTGTGTGTAGTAACAATAATTCGAGGTAGATTCAAAGTATCCATTTAATGAATTTACACTTTAAGTAATTAGCATTGAACGCTCTGTAGATTGGAAATTTTGAATACAGAAATAAGAGCTTTTGAAATTTATCAAAATTTCACCTAACATCAATTCTTAGAATTAAAAAAACATAGCGTTAAGATAAATTTGCAATGAAATAATTTGATCAGTCTCTTCCAATGATTCTTTTCATTTGTAATCATCTACTACTATTTGCAATTTAAAAATAATAATTTATTTGACTTTATATATATATATATATATATAAACATTATCATTAGAAAATCTATAATTTATTTCATTTAACATCACAACTAGAATTTCTAAAGAGAAAGATACAATTTTCTTAATAATACCCATTATTTGTCCCTTCATAATAAAGAAATAAGCATGTAGTATGCAATCTCATCAAAAATTTCTATGACCAACACTAATTTCTTGCAGCTTCGTGTTCAATCTTTCCACAATAGGTAACCACTTATCATACTGCAAATGAAAAGGCCACATAAAGTTAGTAATCAATTAACTTGAAAAAATTCATAAACGAATATTTGCTGAAATGAAAATTTACCTCCGCCTGCAATCGATCGCAATCATTACGGAACTCACTAAGAAGCTTCTTTTGTTCTTCTTCAGTAGTGACAGAGCAAGTTTTGTTTCTCTCTATCAGTTTACTTTGAAATTCATAATTGAAGACAAGTGTTTTTCTTTTGTTTTCAAGATTTTTGAATCCTTTCTTGATCCTCTCACTAAATATTAAAAGCACCATAAATTTATCGTAAAGCCTATAAAAACAAAAAAAACATAAGAAATATATAAAGAACATCGAATAAAAACTCACTTGATCATCTTCTGTTTTGAAGAATCCATTGGTAAAGGAAATTTCGACTAAGGTTAATAATAAAGAAGATTGATTTATTTAGTGTGGTATATAATTTGCTTCTCAGAAGAGGAAAACCCCTCTTTAAATAGATGTCTTCATTATATTCTTACCAAATATAATATTTGAAGTTCAAATTGTAATGGAAATTTAATCATTTTTGTGAGATTTGTGTAGGTTAAAAATGGTAATAAATTAATTTTGTTGCTCAATTTTATTAGATTAATTGGATATGATATATCCTAAATAGTAAGTAATAAACTATTTTAATGAATAATTATATATTTAAAATTTAATAGTTATTTTTATAAATAAGGTTAATCATGTAGATTTTTTTTGGTCAACAAGTAAAGTTTTTATTCAACCAAAAAAATTTATTGTCAAATCTACTACCCCTATTGGGATTCAGCGCTACCTCTCATCTATCTTTATTTATACATTTGGGTATCACCAGTTTCATTTTAGTCAACTAGGCCTACAAAAAGACATTATTATGAAGGGTAGGAAATTTACTTCTTCGGTGAAAACTCTAGTTTCTATGTATTTGACATTCTATTATATCATATCATGATCCAAAATCAATGGCCATGATGACACCTAATAAAACTCACTAGTGGAACATTTGCCCCTTACCAAGGTAGAACTCCGTATCATATCATAAAAGCTATGTGGATCCACTAGCTAAGCAATCTAAGACAATCCTACTGTGCATGTTGTTTGGAACTAGAGGTTTCCACTAGAGAATATCCCATTTATGCCTCTACTTCAAAATTCTATCTGTGCTAAGTTAAATCTAATGAAATAGATATATTCAATTATCACAACATAACATTAGAAAATACAATAATGATAACTGCAATCCAAATCAAAAACTGTATAAGAGTAGCTTCTTCCAAATAGTGGTTGCATCCTAATTTATAACACCAATCCAAATCATGGTTGTAAATAGTCCTAATTTATAAGTGGAGTTTAGTGGCTACATGAATGCAAACGGTTGATAGCATCTTGTACTTCAAATATATAGAGGACATTTAAAAAAAAAAAATCATCAATAAGATTCAAAGATATTTTGTCACCACAATATCATAAGATTCATGACACCATCATATTAGATACATTCTGGAATACACTTGATATAGTGAATCAAACTTTCAAAAACTGTAGCAGGTGAAGATAACATGTATAAGAAGGAAGTTACAAAGGTAATAAATGATGTAACCAAACATGGGCATGAATGGAACACCAAGTACAAAAAGGTAATGTTAGAAACATTAGATAATAGGATTAGACTACAAATATACTATTATTGTGGGGATCCTTTGATCATTAAACTGCGTGACTATGCCAACTTTCATTGTGTGGTCATGTTAAATCAAACACTACACAGGAAGTAACCAGTGATTGTAATATGTTAAGAAAAATATTTTTAAAAAGGCATTCAAGACAAAAAAAAGAAAAAGACACTTGTGGGTGGAAACTCACCTTACTAAAAGTTATTTGTGTTTTTTTGTAGGTTCTGTGTACTAAGCAGAGTAGGAAGTACACAGAGAAATATCCAAGTATCTAAAAGAGAATCATTACACAGGATTAAAAAAATCTTTGAATAAACATTCAATAAAGAGTACATTGTTATTCACTAAAAACTAAAGATAATTTTTTTAAACCCTAGAAAATACTATTAATAATCCCATGAAATGTGAAATTAAAAAAAGAACAGCTGGTCCTCTGAAGTTTGTTCGACGTTTCATCTGACGGCCCATCATAGATGTGTTGGTCCATTTGCATTTTCGGTAGTCGTTAGTAAGTAGCTTGGTATGACTTCCCTTAACGATGGTCTGCCTGGCGGCCCATCGCATATGTGATAATTCATCGGGTGGACTGTCAGAACCTACCTTTTAGGGGTGCCCCTATTAACCTCTAACGATGGACATGATGGCCCGTTGAACCTGTGACAATTCGTTTAGGCTTCCGTCATGGATTTACTTTTGCATATTTTTAACTTCAATTTTCTTCCTTTTCCTTTTTTGAGATTTCCCTTATATCATAATAGAAAATTCATTCAATGGAACTATCATTTTTTAAGAATTTGTATTTATTCATAGTTAAGAGAACCAAATATGTCGTCTAAGGCAAGATCATTAGGATGTTATTGTAAGTCAGCCTTTGACTTACATTATAGATGTATGTGATAATTTTCTAATCTAAATGGACTTTATGGTCCCTCATGAAAATTAGTTCAGACAAAGAAGCACTTTTTTTTTTTTAATATTTCGGTTGGTTAAATTTGTTTCTTCTACTAGTTTTTAATGCATCATTTCAAAGAGCTTTTGGGAGAATGAAGTTTATTTAAAATGACATCTGAAATCGAATGAATGATGAACTTTTGAGCTATTTCGTGGTGTCTCATGTAGAAAAGGATGCATCTATTAATATAATAAATTATGATATTGTAAAAATAGTTTAAAGATGAAACCTTATCAATAAAGGTTTTGATAGTATAGTTAGTAAAATTGACTTTTACAATTTTACATAATTATCTCAAACATTTTTTTTTATATTTTCTTATAATTAATGAAGTGAAATATGTTGAATGTCTTAAGTCGATTAGTATTCTCTAAAACATGGAGGAAATAAGATGGCAATACAGTCATATAGAACTAAACATAAACAAATTAGAAACATAATTTGAAAAAGCAAATAGCTTCCATGTTTAGTTCAAAATCAAATCTTAAATAATTTAGAGTATTCTTATAAAACTTAAAAAATGATGTAAGGACATTAAAATACATATATCTCAAACTCTTGGTTGCATACAGAGAAATGTTATAGACACTATTAACCGAGAAATTAATAGTATAAAAAAATAGAAATAAAATTCTTCGATCATCAAACAAATACTCTTTAAGTATCTAAAAAAGTTAAATCAAGACAATAAATAATAGTAAATTAACCCTGTTACCATGGCTTGACAAGAATTAGATCCAAGACTTTTATTATTATATAAAAATCATGACTTAGTGAAAAATAGAACAAGAGAAAAATAAACAAGTAATGAACAAAGTCAATTTTCGGTGCAAAAATCTATAAAAATTACCTTATTTTAATATTAAAATAATCTAAAATTTATGTAATCGAAACAATTTATTTCTTATCAATAGCTTATCATTAATAGGGGTTAGAGTCGAAGAGAAACCCCAAAAAAGAAAAGAAAATTAATCAAAAGATAATAAATGGGGCGGAGAAAGCGATTAGAGAAAATCATCAAAATTGAGCATAAAATGTCATGACCCAGACCGTCGTGATTGGCACCCACACTAATTCTCCAGTGGTAGAACCACTACTATAACCCAAACCAAGCAACCAAACCAAAAACTAAAGCATTTAAGGACACGAAAACAGGAATAATAGCTAAAACTGAAGTTCCCATAAACTTCCAAAAGATCTAATAACTATCAATGCGGAAAATATACCTAGAACCTGAAAGTCAATGTACCAAAACATCTAACAAGGAACCAAAAGTCTAAACAAGAAGGGATACAACCCCAATCTAATGAACTAATAACTAACTAGAAAAGTCTAAGTCCGAAATGTGGACATAGACGAGAGAGAGAACTCATGGCAGCTCGGAAGAAACGACTCACCCTTGAATTCGAATAATCACTGATCTTTTAAGTGAGGTCTGTCAATAGCCACTTGAAGATGCCTTGTACTCAACAAAGAAAGAGCAAGTGCAGTATCAGTAGACAACCACAGTGTACTGGTAGGATCACACGGCTATCCCACTAAGTGTAACATACATAAATCAATACAACAATATAATCACATGCATATATCGAACATATACAATATTATCAACATTTACGAACATCAAACAACTTCACATTTCTCAAGATACACAATTATGACAAGTCATTCGCCCTCTCATGGAACCCATACCCAAACAGTTAGCATAACAGAACGTGGTACCCGATCCAATGTTTATGCCGACACGTGGCAACCAATCCTATATTTATGACGAAACGTGGCAACCGATCCAAGTTAGTGTGTTAGAATGCAACACCCGATCCATTCAACAAGCCACAATCACAATCACAAAGTATATTCTCATAATCATACAATCAAGTCATGATTCAAGGGAATTCATCAATCATATATCCTTATTTACAACAAGTGTGATCAATAATGCAACATCCACATACATACATGTATCATAATGAAGCAAGACAAACATACATCACACAATCATAGAATCACAACCATCACCTACCTCGAAACAAGTTTGAAACCCTAAGAAACTTGATCCTTCCCTTTCCGGATTTGTTCCGCTTGTTCTTGGTCTACAAACAATCAATATAATGCGGGAATCAATAAACAATCACTAATTACCCGAATTACTAACAATTCTATGAGCCCTAGATCAAAATCATGATCCTAATCTCCCAATTAGGGCTGTTTCTATCATAAATTCTAGTTCAAAAACCCTTCCCCATCAATAATTACCCATTACATTACGTTCTACAGATCAAAAAATGGATTCGAGGAATTAAAATCTTACCTTTAGCCTAAAAAATGGTGGAAAATTATCAAGAATCTCATGGGGTTCGTTCCTTAGCTCTAAAAACCAAAAAGTACATAATAAAGACGTTTTGGGGTTTATTTATGACCTTAAATCGCATCGGGCCCGCCACAACGACCCTCACCCCGCTACAGCGGCCCCGTCAGAGCGACTGAAACCACTGCCAAAGCGGCTTGCACGAAACAGTGAGCTATTTTAATAATTCCAAGACCCCCTTTCACAACACACCTTAAACCAACGACGCTCATAAAATACCGTTCACGCTAAGATCGATTCTGGGAGTTCTACTTACCCGAATTCAATTTCGTAAAGTCGTACAGATTCCTTAACGACTTATCTAACAACTCATGTAATCAAATCATAAATAAGTCATCCAATTGTTACCAGATTTCCCAACACCTTAATGACTCCAATTTCATCCAAATCTAGATTAGGTTGGGAAATTTCAAGTTACTACGAAAAAGTTTTCCAACCCAAAAAATTTTCCCACTGGCTTTTCTATAACGACGAAACTTAGTCGTTACAATAGATACCAATTTACCCATCACTCATCCCCGAGTGACGAACTTACGAAAAGTAAACTAAAGAATAAATGAAGTATTACCTGAATCGACGAACAATTGGGGATACTTGTCTCGCATGTACCTCTCGGTTTCCCAAGTAGCTTCCTCAACTGGACGATGCTTCCATTAAACCTTCACGGACTTAATCTCCTTGGTCCTCAGCTTCCAGACATCACAATCAAGATTGCAATCGGTTCCTCCTCATATTGGAGGTCTTTGTCTAACACAATTGAGTCCCATTTAATGATGTAAACCCCGTCACCATGATATCTCTTCAACATGGACACATGAAATACCGAATAAACTCCTGAAAGGTTAGGAGGTAAAGCCAATCTATAAGCCACCAGCCCTACACATTCAAGAACCTCAAAGGGACTAATGTATCGCGGACTTAGCTTGTCCTTCTTGCCAAATCTCATCTCCCATTTCATGAGTGATACCTTAAGCAGAACATTTTCACCGATTTGAAATGCCATGTCTCTTACCTTATGATCCGCATACTTCTTCTGTCTACTTTGGGCTGCTAGAAGCTTAGCTTGAATACTTCTCACCTTATCTTGGACATCCTTCACCAAATCAACCCCCAAAGGTTTCATATCTCTAGCTCAAACCATCCTATGGGTGATCTACATCCCCTCCCACAGAGTGCCTCAAATGGTGCCATGTCTATGCTAGAGTGATAACTATTATTATAGGAGAATTCACACAAAGGTAGGAACTTATCCCAATGACCTCCAAAATCAATCACACATGCCCTCAACATGTCTTTGAACACTTGAATAGTCCTCTATGACTACCCGTCTATCTGTGTATGGAAGGTTGTACTAAAAGTGAGTTGTGTGCCCAATTCATCATGTAATTTCCTCCAAAACTTGGATGTGAATTGGTACCACAATCTGAGATGATAGAGAGGGGCATCCCATGCAACCTCACTATCTCTTTCACATAAACTTTAGTTAATTGTTCAGCATTATAATCTATTCTTACCGGAATAAAATGGGCTGACTTAGTCAATCTATCAACCACTACCCAAATAGAATCAAACTTCCCCAAAGTCTTGGGAACACCAATCACAAAATTCATGGCTATCCTTTCCCACTTCCATTCCGAAATTGGTATTCTTTGAAGCAAACCTATAGGCCTTTGGTGTTCATATTTCACTTGTTGACAATTTTGACACTTAGCCACAAACTCCGCTATATCCTTCTTCATGCCCGGCCACCAATAAATTCACTTCAAATCTCGATACATCTTGGTCACACTTGGATGAATGGAATATCGCGAACCATGAGATTCTGCCAACACCTTCTGAATCAAGACATCAACTCAAGGAACACAAATTCTTCCTTTAAAACTGAGCACACCTTCCGCATCAAGAGTGGTCTCTTGTGCCTTACTAATCGCAGTCTTTTTTCTAAGCTCCTCCAAATTCTCATCTTCAAATTGTTTGGCGTTGATCTCCTCAATGAACGTGGACCTCACTTCAATACTAGCTAACACCCCACCTCTTTCTGAGATGCCCAATTACATGAATTTAGACTCCAAGGTCTGAATTTCCTTAGCCAAAGGTCGCTTGGTTACACTCAAGCAAGCTAAACTACCCATACTCACTGCTTTCCGACTCAAGCGTCTGCCACCACATTAGCCTTACCCGGATGGTAATGAATGGTGACATCATAATATTTAAGTAACTCCATCCACCTCCGCTGTCTCAAATTAAGATCCTTTTGAGTAAACACATGCTGCAAACTATGATGATCAGTAAACACCTCACACTTAACACCATAGTGGTAATGTCGCCAGATCTTAAGAGCAAATACTACCGCTGCCAACTCTAAATCATGTGTTGGATAATTCCTCTCATGCACCTTCAATTGACGTGAGGCATAAGCTATAACATTTTTATCATGCATCAACACAACACGCAAGCCAGAATGTGAAGCATCACAATAAAGAATAAAATATTTACCTTCAACCGGTAATGCTAGAGTAGGTGCGGTGTTCAAGAGAGTCTTGAGCTTTTGAAAGCTCTCCTCACATTTTTTATTACATTTAAATGGTATCTCCTTTTTGGTCAAATTTTTCAAGTGAGTGGCAATAGAAGCAAAGTTCTTCACAAATTGACGATAGTAGCTAGCGAGCCCCACAAAACTCCTAACTTCAGTCACAGAACTTGGTCGAACCCAATTCTTAACCTCCTCAATCTTTTGAGGATCTACCATTACCCTTTCTTTCGAAACTACATGTCCCAAAAATGCAACAGAAGTCAACCAAAATTCACACTTAGAAAATTTAGCATACAACCTTTGTTTCCCAAGAACACCCAGAACAATACGAAGATGGTCGGCATGCTCTTCCTCACTTTTCGAATAGACCAACTTATCATCAATAAAGACTATGACGAAAGAATCAAGAAATGGCTTGAACACCCCATTGATTAAACTTATGAAAGTTGCAGGCACATTAGTCAAACTAAAAGACATAACTAAAAACTCATAGTGCCCATTGCGGGTTCTAAATGCCGTCTTGGGCACATCCTCAGGCCTAATTTTTAATTGATAGTAACCAGACCTTAGATCAATCTTGGAGAAAACTAATGCACCTTGCAATTGGTCAAAAAGATCATCTATTCGAGGCAAAGGATACTTGTTTCGAATAGTGATCCTATTCAATTGCCGGTAATCTTTACACATTCTCATACTATAATTTTTTTCTTAACAAACAAAATTGGGGCACCTCATGGGGAAGCACTAGGTCGAATAAATCCCTTATCAAGAAGCTCTTGGATTTAAGCCTTAAGATCTCTTAATTATGTCGGAGCCATACGATATGGAGGAATAGAAATGGGGATCGTACCACGCTCCAAATCAATGCAGAAATCTATATCTCTATACGGAGGCATACCAGGCAAGTCATTAGGAAACACTTCTTTAAATTTTGACACCACAGGAATAGACTCAATAGATGGATTCTCAACCTCATCATCCCTAATATGAGCCAAATAAGCTAAACAACCTTGCCCTACAAGTTTCCTAGCCTGAATGGAAGATATGATCTTACCTTGCTTAGGCTTGTACACCCCTTCCCACTCTAACTTTTCCTTTCCCATAATTTCTTGTTAGGACTCGAGCCTATACCCGGATGTAACATGGCGTACAAGACTCTGAAGAGCCTCATACAAGCTTCATAACATTCATAACATAAGATATAAGAAATAGTGCGGAATTTAAAACTCTTTAAAACCATACAATCGAAGTCATTTTTATAAAAAGCAAGCGGAGGTCTTTCTATAATTTGTCTCAAACCATCTAGAACCATAAGACTTAAAACTTTGGGATGCAACCCATACAAAAGCTCTAATTATAAAATAAAAGACATAAAGGGAAAGGTGGGTTTTGTCGTCAAAATTATGAGGACTCACCAAATCTTTAACTCCTTGCTCCTTAGAAATCTATCTTCCAAGAATAGAACTCAAGTCCAAACCCTACACTTTGTGAAAAATGTAGAAATATGGGTTAGCACACAAAAATGTACCAAGTATGATAGCCATGCAAAAACCATGCTTAAAAAGGACATTTTGGTTGAAAACCATGCATTATGCCGATTTTGAGAAACATCACGAACTTTAGTATAAAAGGCATAAGTTACAAACATAATCAACATATAAGCCATTACATCACATTAGGACCATCACCTTAGATAAACCTAAGCTATACTTGTGCAATGTAAGAATAGTATCCCATACTACTATTCCTAGTAAGTATCACTTTAAGACCACCTTAGATGAAACTACCATTTGTCATACTCATATTTAGTCAATACTCATGCATAAGGAACATATACATTTCATTAGTCATGACAAGGAAACTAACTCATAATACAATCCAAGTAAAGCGTACATCATTACATTAAGCATTTAAGTCAACATTCTCACTAGCATCATTATAAGCACATTCATTTCATTAGACATTAAATCAACATTCTCTTTAGCATCATCATAAGCTCATTCATTTCATTAGCCATTATGACATTGAGAAATACACCATAGCCCTCTCAAAGCCTACTCATGCAATGCATGAATGACATCCCATACTACCACCAACACTTCATAGAACTTCTTGAGTAACCATAGTACCTAACACATATCCTTGATCATAAAACATCATACAAAAAGGAACACACCATGACTACTCTCAAAGTCTACTTTTGCAATGCATGGATGAAGTCCCATACCCCCACCCAAACTAAGTAGTGCATTCTTGAGAAGCCATGATTCATTAACATTCTTTGTGAGGGTAAGCCTTAACCGACATAGACCATATGAGCAAATCATGGAATCTCGTTGTTACCCACACCGAATAAGAGATTCCTACTTGCCTAAGGTAGGACCGTTAACATTTAGCTTAGGTGGATCCACTAGCTATAAACCTATGTGGGCACATAGTTATTGAATATGGAGATTGTTACATCCATCTCATGAGATTGCTACTAGATACCCCGCCTCAACTCACGGATGAGCATCTATCTCTATCCATATCCTCTCGATGCTTAGCATTATTCCCCACAGAGTACTTGACATTCATTACTTTAGTTCATTATTCTGGAATAAGAGATTGCTTCTAGATATCTCGCCTCAACTCATGGATGAGCATCCATTGCAAACCCAACATTCATTAAAATGGGATATAGAGATTGTTACTAGATATCCTGCCTTAACTCACAGATGAGCATCCATCTCAACCCAACATTCATTCATTAGATAGATCATAGATTCAAAGATGAGAATAGCCTGTCAACTAAGAATCCCCATATTGTAAGAAAGTCCTTTCATAACATGTCATTATCATTCATTAGTGTACAATTGAGAATAGCCTTTCAATCAACATATCATCATTAACATAATCTTAGAAACTTCATTCATTCTTTATTCATGAGTGTGTGTATGTGAGAATAACCTTTCACATATATCATCATCATTCATAAGTGTTAGATTGAGAATAACCTTTCACTAATAACACAATTGCATTCTAGACATGATCACTTTACTTTCATTGAAATCACAAAGCATATACATAATTCGCATAGTCATGTATTGGTTCTTCATTCATAGCTCTTCTAGAACCCTAGATCAAAATTCATGATTTGTATCTTGCATCACTATTCTATACATGGATATTCACATATTTCAATTAGATTAACTACTACATGCATAATTTGATCACAATCCACCTACATAAATCATCACCCACACTTTGAGATCCAATTAGACAAAATAGGGGGATTCATGGATTCATAAGTAATTCAGCATAAAAACAGTAGTAATTCATGAAATTGATCATAATATAAGACAATAAACACTTTGAAATCGCTTTGGTAGTGAATCCATGCCATAGATTGAAAACCCTAGGTTTTGGGGGATTTTTGAAACTTTGAAATCATCTTTTGAAAGGGCTCCTTGAATAAAACTTAATCAAGGATGAAGACTACCATACCTCTATGGAAGAAACTCCACCAAAATTGGGTGAGAAAGATGAAATCTTGAGCTTGAAACCTTGACTTCTTCTTCTCCAATGGTGGTTTCTAGAGAGAGAATTATTTGAAGAGGAGGGTAGTTTCTATATGTGTTTCGGAAATAATAAGTTTTAAAAGGGAGTTTAATACTTTAAAAAGCCTTAACTAACTCTAAATAATCAAAATAAAACGACCCCTAACTCATTTAACCACCCCATGAATTTACCATTTAGTCCCCCACTTGGCCGAATTGGACAGCCTACAAGTGGTGACTCACGAAACCCCACCCCACCCACGGACCATGGGTGGGAAAACGAGCCATTTTGGATAATCGTGGTTTCGGTCAGCAACTTTCCATGTTATCCCTTGACCTACGACCAAGCCCTATGGGGCGTGGATGGACCTACGGGGAGTAGGTCCCATCCTTAGGTCACAACTTTTTGACAATTTTTTGGTTGTTGGGAGGGGTTTAGACTTTAGTGTCCTCCTCAAGGACCCTTGGTTGGTCCTTGGGGGGTTGTACCTTGACGTTTAACCCCTAAACGCCTTAACCTAAGCTTGGGAAGACATTTTACAACATAAAACCCCATAGCAAACTCAACAACAAACTAGTTAGGCTCTAGTTTCACCTACTAGTTTTTCCGGATCGTAACAATATCTCCCCCTTGGGAACATTCGTCCTCGAATGACACCTTAAACACTTATGGAATTAGAGACTCAAGACTAGCATCCCATCATGCATGAAACATCATAAACAATGCACAAAATTAGGAGGAAACATCAACTCCATCTCATACATACTCAATGCAACACAAGGAAGTAGGAACTACATCTACAAACTCATTATGCATGGAAACTTCAACATTTCTCATTTTATTGGAGGAATTACCTTCTCCAACTCAAATCATGCTCATCATTAAGCAATTTATGCAATCATTCTCAAAAGCACATTTAAGCATGTTCTACAATTCACCTCATGAAGCATATAGGCAACTCATACTAAATGCACATCAACATGAGGAACTTAAATCATAAAAACTCATTTTCTCATTTAAACATAAATTCGTCAAGAACATGCATAACATATGGAGACCATGGAAACACATAATCACCCATGACTCCAAAACATGAAACAAGAAAAAAAAGGAACTCTTTGTCTTAGGCTTGAATAGGAATAGAAGGAAGAGAATGAGGATATCGGGAGTTTTCATTGGCCCTTGGCCTTTCAAGTAGCACCCTCAACTATAACCCTTACTAAAATACTACTCCTCAACATTTTCATGGATCAACTTCCTTGCTCTTTTATTTCTTAACTTGTTGGTCTAAGATCCCAACCGGCACTTCTAAACTAGGGAGATTCTAATTAAGCAACTCTTGCTCACTAACAACTTCACCAACACCACTCAAGGTTTCATAAGAGCCTACAAAATTGGGACTAAACTTACCAAACTCACTACACCTCTTAAGGGGATAATTTCAAGAAAACCTAACTCATGAACATCTAGAACACTCAACGACCTTTCTATCTAAGCACATTATCTCCCCCTTGGGAGCAAGCCTATACAAACTCCTTTAAGCATCACTTCTTTTAATTCTAAGGTCGGAGCAAGTCATTACTAAGCTTTTACATCCATCACACAAGATGATTCTAAACCATGGTGAATTACACTTCTACCCTTCTTAGAGGAGTCTATTCACTCAACCCATCTAGGCATTACTCAACACTCTATTCAACCCATCTATCAACATACCTCAAAACTCATCATGACTAAGTCGGGTTCTACCATAAACTAAACATAACCACAATGCAACCCATTCATACTAAAGACAACATCACAACCTACCTTTTCTCCCTCGATCCTTGTAGCATGAGCCCTTCAAGTGGTCATATCCTAAAGACCATCAGATAAGAAATAAGAGAGAGACCTTATAGAGTTAAACTCTATGGCACTGATGAGTCCACAAATTGGACTCATTTAGGGCTTTATTTTAATAGAAATAGTGTCCTTAAATGCTTATTTAGTCTAAATATCTGAAAAAGACTTAGGTTTCAGGTATTTGAAGCTTAAAGGAAAGCATGGACACTACTTCGCAAAAAGGAACAAAAAGGCTGAAAAGAACAAGAGAACGAAGGCCTGAGGATCGCCGAGTCCACTTGGCGATTCACCGAAGGGACGCACTCCGCCCTTTGTTTCAGTACGCGAAGCCCTGAAGGAGAAGGATAAAAAAGGTGATGAAAGGAGCAGTCGGCGTTTCGCCGATCAGTTCCGCGAAGCAGAAGTTGCAACGACCCGGAAAATGATAGAGTGAAACTAGAGCCTCACATGTGAGTTTGGAGTCGAGAACTTAATGAAATGATTATATTTGAATTTGACCCAAAAAGTTCTTAAAAATGTGCTTCGGAAGTTATCGGAAACTTGTTTAGCTGTATAT
>JAJOOR010009961.1:0-37499 GCA_036250505.1 Solanum acaule
GGAGAAATCAAGGACTTCCAAAGTTAGATAGTCAATTTGAACTTTTCATAGATTCAGCCATTGGATGTGGTAGTGACGATGGCATGGAACTTCAAGATAGTCAACAAGCTTTACCAAGACCAGTAGTTGATTACGGTCAATCTATAGCTGAGTTAGAGAAAGGATTTACGGGACTATACAACTATTAGTATTACATTCGAGGCTTAGTTGAAACAGAACCCTTCCTAGAAGGTGACTGCGTAAACTATGCACTCTACTAATAGTTGTAAATTGTAATTTGTAATACAAATTTAAATAAATTTGATTGATAATTTTTAATTTGTGACTTTGTGTCATTGTTTTATCCTTATTTTTATTTAATTTTTTAAAATTACAAACTTAAGTTATTTAAATTACAAGTTTTAAATATAACTTATAAGTTATAACATATTAATAAGTAATAACTTATAAACTTCAAAAGATTCAAATCTTGAAAACTTAAGCTGAAAAACATTTTTTTTTTAAAAAAAACTTTATTAAACCTAACTTGCAAACTTAATAAACTTCAAATGATTCAAATCTTGAAAACTTAAGCTCAAAAACATTTTTTTTTAAAAAAAAAACTTTATTAAACTTAACTTGCAAACTTAATAAGTAAAAATTAAAAAAAATATCTTTAAAATAAACTTAAGTAAAATTACATTATAAATTTCAAAACTATTAATTTAATTTTAAACTTAGAAAAATAAAAAAACATTCATATTTTCGTATTTCAAAAAATTAAAATAATTGATTTTTTTTTATCATTTTTTGAAATTTCTAGATGTGTCGTCCCGTTTATCCCATCCCATTCCATTCCGGTCCGTTCTGATTCCATCCCGATATATAGTGGGACGGGACGGAACTGAGCATCCGTCCCAGTAATTCCGGTCCGGTTCATCCCGGTACCGGTCAACAAACCGGTCAACCTATTCCGTTCCGGTCCGGTACCGGTTCATTCCGGTCCGGTGGTTCCGTTCTGGTCCGGTGCCCAGTCTTAGTCATAATCAGAAAATGATTGATGAAGTAGTCTGTAAAAAGCGACAATTCAATAGAAAGAAAATATGCTCTATTTGGTGGCATAATGATACAACAAATATAGTCTAACTAGTTATTAAACAAACAAAAAAAATAGAATCTGATGTCATGGACAATCACTCACCCCTCAAATTATTAAAGCTACCAAAGAGAGTCGTGGATTCCTTGTATGGCACCATTGATATACAAATATCAGTCCATTTTGAGCGAGCTTAAGCAATTTAAGGTGTGTTTCTCACTCTCCTAATAGTTTAGGTGGGTAAGTCAAGCAATTTTATAGTTTAGGTGTGTTTTGATATTTTATTTTTTTAAAAAGAAGAAGCCATGTGGACGAAAATCAAGGCCACACGCGCGTAAAAGAGTGTGTACACACACATTTGGTCCAGTCAGCACAGAGGTGTGTTTTTCAAACTAAAGTGTAATAGTTTAAGTGTGTTTCTCACACTTTTCATAGTTTGGGTATGAAACTAAAAAAACTATATAGTTTAGGCGTGTTTTAACCACTTATCTCAATTTTAAACATAAGACTTTTATGGAAGGACATTATTCTAAGTTAAAAAGGCTGTGAAATAAATAAATTTCTCAATATGCATAATTTTTCTTGAAAGGTTAAACCAAAATCAAAAATCTTAACATGCCATAAAAATAAACATATAATTTATAGAAATTTAATAAAATTAATGATAATTCAGAATTTACATAATATAATTTTATTTAATAGACAATATTAATCTCTCATCTTGATATATAGCCACATTTACAATGAATTTCAACCTTAAAAAATTATTAAAATCCACCAACCTTATGAACAATGACACCATATTCTTCTTTTTTCTTTGGCTTTACACTAATCGTATGTCTAATCATTGCTTTCTTCGTGACACCAAGTACAAGTAATCCCTTGGCCCAAGTGTGCATCAACTCCAAGAATCCAAGGTTTTGCTTGGAAGTTTTTTCTCTAAATACTTATGATAGTCCTTATGAGTTGACAGTAGAGGCAATTAACTTAACATTGGCTAACGTTTTCGAGACCACAAAAAAGATTCACATCTTAATAAATCAGACAGAAGACAAACATTTAAAAGATATATATAATTATTGTTTGGATTTTTACCAATCTGTTATTGATTATTTAAGAAGCACGGATGAGCGCTTTCTGAAGGAAAAACATGTGTTGATCAACAACCAAATGAAAAAGACGAGCTAAGTGGAGCAAATACACCCCCGTCTCATAGAAGGTCACAAGGATCAGAAAGATTAATCCAAAGTATGCCAATGCTGCCATAGTAGAGAAGAAAATGAAAAAGAACCAGAGAATTTTAAGGAAGCATTTCAAAATCTGAAGTGGATTAAAGCTATGGAGGAGGAAATTGCTGCGCTAGAGTTGAATCAAACTTGGGAGCTCGTGGTAAAGCCAAGAGATGTCAAACCTATTGCCTGTAAATGGATTTACAAGATAAAGAGTCACACAAATGGGTCCATTGAAAGACTCAAAGCTCGTCTTGTAGCCCGAGGCTTTTCTCAGCAATATGGATTAGATTATGATGAAACATTTAGTCCAGTGGCTAAGCTTACTACAGTCCGGATCATCCTTGCACTTGCAGCCAATAAAAATTGGAACCTATGGCAGATGGACGTAAAGAATGCCTTTTTGCACGGAGAGTTGGATAGGGAGATCTACATGTGTCAACCAATGGGCTTTCAGAGTCAAGATCATCCTGAGTATGTATGTAAGCTTCAGAAAGCGCTATAGGGGTTAAAGCAAGCACCAAGGGCATGGTATGGTAAGATTTCTGAATTTCTTACTCATAGTTGTTATTCTGTAGCATCAGTAGATTCCAGTCTATTTGTGAAAGTTTGTTGGAAGGAAACTAGCTATTGTGCTAGTATATATGGATGATCTAATCCTAACAGGAGACTGTGAAGAAGAAAATTTTCTAACAAAGAAGAATTTGTCAGTTCGCTTCCAGATGAAGGAACTTGGACAACTCAACCATTTTGTTGGCTTGGAGGTTGATTGTAATGAAGAAGGAATTTGTTTGCATCAGAAAAATATTGTAAAGATATGTTGAAGAAGTTTGGAATGTTTAATTGCAAACCAATATCAACACCATTGGAGCCAAATGCTAAAATGTGTGCGCATGAGGGAAAAGAATTAGGAGATGTGACGATCTATCGACAATTGGTAGGTAGTCTGATTTATTTAACTCAGACTCGACCTGATATTTCTTTTGCAGTTGGTGTGATGAGTCGCTACATGCACAATAAAAAAAAGCACCATATGGAGGTTGTTCAACGAATACTAAGATATGTGAAAAGTATAATATTGATTATGGTCTTTTGTACAAGAAAGGTGAAGAATGCAAGTTGGTCGGATATTGTGACTCTGACTATGGAGGGGATCATAATACCCGTCGTTCAACTACTTGCTATGTGTTTAAGCTTGGAGTTGGAGCAATTTCTTGGTGCAACAAAAGGCAACCAACTGTGTCATTGTCAACAACAGAAGTAGAGTATAGGGCAGCAACAGTTGCAACTCAAGAAAGTACATGGCTTATGCAGTTGATGAAGGATTTACACCAACCAGTTGGCTACTCAGTTACCTTGTACTGTGACAATCAGTCAACGGTTTGCTTGGCTGAAAATCTTGTTTTCATGCTAGGACGAAACACGTGGATACATTACCACTTCATCAGGGAAAAAGTGTTGCAAAGAGAGATTGACTTGGAGCATATTAAAATCGAGCAACAAATTGCAGACGTGTTCACAAAAGGCTTAAGTGTCAATAAGTTTGAAAGTTTATGTCAACAACATGGCATGGTTAAGACCGGAGCTGATGTCAAGAGGGAGTGTTAAAAGTTGTACACCATCAGCCTTATTTTCTAGTTTGAGTAAGTCAGCAAAAGGCTATATTTTAGCTTTTAGTTAGTAATTTGTTTTTTTTCAATTCGTTATAGCTTTTCCCTGTTTTTGTAGAATTGCATATTGTGTTCCTAAAGTTTAGGAGAACTTGTTTAGTGGAATTCCAGTAGTGGTCTTGTGGGAATATGATTCCACAATGTGTAAGCCTACTTAAGGCTAAAAAGCGCATTGAATAAAAATATTCAGCCACTTCTAAGAAAATTGTTTCTCTTCTAGTCTTGTTTCTCTTCTATTCTTCCAGTTATTTCCTTTTTCAACTATTGGCTTCTCTATTCAGTAAGGTGTTTATCATTCTTCCCGCCTAGAAATGAACCTTATACTCAAGATTCAAGGCTAAGATGCACAACTTCTCTTGATTAGCACCTTAGGAGGAACATTATCAATATATCACCAACTATTTCAGTAAAAGAATTCATACCAATCCTTCAAATACCCTTTAAGGCTAAAATGCTTGATTTTCTCAAAAGCAAGTATGCTTGTTCTCTGGTATTGGTAGTTGGATTGGTGGTGTTGGACAACTTAAGGATGTTACATATTGTGCAATTATATTTGTACTTGCACCAGAAAAATACATATCATTCTAGTCCATTCTTGAAGGCTATGTGAACAACATTACACACACTGATGTTGTTAGTGCATATGGGACTATTGATTTCTTTATGATATCCAAATGGACCTGCCAACCAGTGGCCTTTGCTCTTGAGGCAATTTCCATAGCTACATCTAGCTAATCACTTTCCTTTGTTGTTGGATTTCCTTACTCGAACTTTGAGGACAACGTTCTTATTGAGGACGGAAGTATTGTTATGAACCAAGTCCAATCCAATGTGGATACCAAGGTCACGAAAGTAGTTATTGGACTGACAAGAGCTTCTGGGCTGAGAATAAGCAATAGGGCAAGGTTAAGAACGGTTCCATAAAGAAAATAGTGGTATGCGATACAGGGATTATGCAAATTGTTGAGAAAAATGTCTAGTCCTCTCAATCCCTTACTCTGATGCTTCTCATCCCTTTCTTCTACTCGTGTTCTTCAATTTCTCTTTTAGTTCTTAATTTCTTTATAATTCCAATTACGAATTAGTGAAATATATTTATCGGTTTTTTGAGTTTGAATAGCGTTGGTTTAGTTATTGGGTTTGTTATATTGTATTGAGTATGTAAGTATGCATTTTGAAACGATAATAAGCATTTCAATTTTTTATACTATATATTATACCAAATATCACAATTTTATAAGTACTGAGGAGTAATAGATTCAAAATTTCAAGTTTTACTATTTTGGTATGATAATTTAGTATATACCAAGTTCAATATCATTTCTTAGTCTTGGTTAGGTAATACATTTATGAGTTATATTTTCCCCTTTAAAGTACCAAAATAGACTAATATCATAAATATAAAATGAAAAATGTATATAAAAAAAATGTTTGCCTCTTAATGTCAAAGGCAAATCACATTGAATCCCTCTTTCTTTTTTTTACAAAAAATATTTTTAAAAAACAAATGGAAAATTGTTTATGTCCATTTATTTTCTAAGGTAAAGTTTGAAGTCCATTGATATAATATACCCAATTTACCTCAAATTTTAAACATAAGACTTTTATGGAAGGAAATTAGTTAATTTCAAAAGGTTGTGAAATAAATAAATTTCTCAATATGCTTAATTTTTTTTTGGAAGGTTAAACCAAAATCGAAAATCTTAACATAGCCATAAAAATAAACATATCATTTATAGAAATTTAATAAAATTAATGATAATTCAGAATTTACGTAATATATTTAATAGACAATATTAATCTCTCATCTTGATATATAGCCACATTTACAATGAATTTCAACCTTATAAAATTATTACAAATCCACCAACCTTATAAACAATGACACCATATTCTTCTTCTAATTTCTTTGGCCCTACACTAATCTTATGTATAATCATTGCTTTCTTCATGACACCAAGTACAAGTAATTCCTTGGCCCAAGTGTGCATCAACTCCAAGAATCCAAGGTTTTGCTTGGAAATTTTTGCTCTAAATACTTATGATAGTCGTAATGAGTTGACAGTAGAGGCAATCAACTTAACATTGGCTAATGCCTCCGAGACCACAAAAAAGATTCACATCTTAACAGATCAGATAAAAGATGAACGTTTAAAAGATATATATAGTTACTATTTGGATTTTTATCAATTTGTTATTGATTATTTAAGAAGCACGGAGGAGCGTTTTCTGAAGGAAAAAAATATATTGATGTGAACGATGCAGGAATGATAGCCCAAGTAATGCTTTTCGATGCGAAAAGGAGTTTCAAAGAAAATGGGGTTATATTTATGACTCCACTCTTACAAAGGAAAAAAAGAACTTAAGTATTTTTGGTAGTATTATTATATCTGCTACAAATGTTCTATATAATTCAACATTAATAAAAAACTAATACATATTAAAATTCATGTGTTAGAGCAAGAAAGTCAATAATGGGAGAACAATTTGTTACATTAGCTTTCCATAAATTTTAATCAAGAATTATTATTATTATTTTTCTTTCACCTTTTCATTGTTTATTGGAGTAACTTTTTTTTTTTTTTTTAAATAATCATATGATGTCGGGATGCATGTATAATAAAAGTTACAAGGTCAGTCAATCGATCCAATAATTTTGACTCATTCTTTCACTACGGATATTGTCTTACCTTTTGATAGGATAGAAGGGAAAACTGAGAGTATATCCGGAGAAAGAAAAATACTTTCTCAGGATGAGACTATGAACCCTAATGGAGCCAATGAGAAAGCAATTGCAGGTCAGTGTAGGCTTGCTCTGCACATGTTATATCTGGGCCTTATATTGATATTCTTTTCAATTCATTTTGAAATTTCTTCGTTCAATGACTCATATAATTTTTATTTTTATTTTCTTCAAAACTAAATCAAAACAATTCCTAAAAATAATAAAATAGAATGAGATAAAAAAAAAATGAACGTCGACGGTAATGACAATAGCGAAGATGACAAAAAGAAGAATGTGATGGAGGAAGAGAGAAAGAAAGAAGATGGGCAATTGGGCATAAGGAGAGAAAAATCTAGAGACCGAAAGAAAGATGAAAATAATAATAAAAGAGGGGGAAATTTCAAATTTTGAAATTTAAAATAGGAGATAAAACTTTTTAAAATTTTCAAAATTTTATTATGCACTCCTAAATTTTTAATTACCTTAATTAGGTAACTTTCTTTAATTTCATTTGACCAAGTTAATATCATGAATTAATTTAAAAACTTGAATGATACTTTCTATACATTTTTCTCAAGAAATTTCTCCACAATTTTCAAAAGATGGAATGACTTCGATTACTTGTACTTGATTCTATTTGTCACATGAATCTTTCCACTCACGAAATTGTCAAGTGAGCCTTTAAAAAATTAAAATATATTATTTTAAAATTCCTCTAACCATGTGTATGTCTCTCAATCACACTGATGTGGATAACACATCACTATCCAAATCAAATATAAACTTCCACATCATTTTTATTATTATGAATACTATTTTTAAAAAAGAAAAATCTCAAATTTTTCGCTAAAACTCTTTCTTTCTTCAATTAACTAGAATAATTTTTAGTCTTTTGAAAAATTTCATCTTCTTCTCTTCTATGTCTTTTCTTATCTTATCTTTATTTTTTCTTCAGCAAAATAAATGTATAAATTTGATCAATGATTAGAGGGGATTAAGATAATATATTTTAATAATCCTTAAATGTTTAGTTGACAAAGTCATCCGTAGAAGAATTTAGATTATAAATGGAGCCAAATACATCCAAATCATTTTGGTTTTTCAAAAAAAAAAAAAAAAGGAATAAGAAAAAGGTAAGCTTTGAAGTCTATTGATATGATACACCCCACTTTATCACAAATTTTAAATATAAGACTTTTATGGAAGGAAATTATTCAAGATCAAAAGGCTGTGAAATATACATAAATCTTTTGAAGTTTAAACGAAAATGAAAAATCTAAACATGTCATATACACAAATATATTGTATATAGAAATTAATTAAATTTTCCCTTAAATTAATAATAATATCAAATTTACATAATCTATTTAATGAACAATATTCTCTCACATATTATGGCACATAATCATCTTGAGATATAACTTCTCATTTATATTGAATTTCCCCCTTATAAAATTACTACAAATAAAGGAATCAAAAGGGGGAAAACAAACAAAATCAAGACAATGACAACATCTTCTTCTTTTTTCTTTGGCTCTACACTAATCTTATGTCTAATTATTGCTTCCTTAATAGCACCAAGTACAAGTAACTACTTGTCTGATATTTGCATCAAATCCAAGAGTCCAAAATTTTGCTTGCAAGTGTTTGGCCTAAATCCTCATAGGAGACCTTATGAGTTGACACTAGAGGCCATCAACTTAACATTGACTAACGCCTCTGAGATAACAAAAAAGATTCACATCTTTACAGATCAGACAAATGACTTTAACTTAAAAGATATATATAACTATTGTTTGGATTATTACCAATTTGTTATTGATACATTAAGAAGCGCGGAGGAGAACTTTCTGGAGAGAGATCAATATTTTGACGTGAACGATGCAGGAATCATAGCCCAATTAAATGCTTATCGATGCGAGAATGAATTTCAAAGAAAATGGGGTTATGCTTATGACTCTACTCTTGCAAAGGACAATGAGAACTTGAGTATTTTTGGTAGTATTGTTGTGTCTGCTGTAGGGCTTCTATATAATTCGACATTAGTGAAAAAATAATATGTATCAAAAGTTATGTATTGGAGAAAGAATGCCTATAATGGGAGAACAATTTGGTACATTAGCTTTTCATAAACTTTCATGGAGAATTTTTTTTTTCTTTCACTTTTTTTTTAAAAAAAATATCTACAATAACTTTTTCTTAATAATTGTTTGTGATCGGGATCGATGTATAACAAAAGTTATAGGACCAGTCAATCAATCTAATAAATATATTTAATGACAATAAAACTTTTATCATTAGGTAATTATTGTTCAAGATCATTGATGGGGAAAAAAAGATAAATATACCCGAAACTATCGTAAATGGTACACAAATACCCTCGTCATACTTTTGAGACATTGATGCCCATGCCGCCCAAAAACTAGAGCATATATGCCCTTCACTTTAACGGAAGACTAAATAGGGACACGCGGCGTAATCTTATCCATCGATCCAATATTTAATAAATGTCGGATTTATGGATATGATTATGATACGCGTATGTCCGTTAGTATAAAGGGTATATATGCTCTAGTTTTTAGATGGCAAGGGCCCCAATGTCCCAAAAGTATGACGGAGGGTATCTGCTACCATTTACGATAATTTATGGGGTATATTTGTCCTTTTTCCCCATAAATTTTGCCATTTAGAGTTGATATACCTCTCGTTAAGAAAGTGACACATATATACCCTTACCGTTATACAAATGGCTCACATATACCCCCCCCCCCCCGCTCTCCCACCGTTACAAAAGGAGCTCACATATACCATTTATCTAACGGAAGTGAAAAACTAGTTTTAAATTTATATTTTTAACATTTAATTTTTTTAAAAATCACGTAGGGGTCCTTCTAACAAATTCAAAGTATATTTTAATTTTTTTCATACATGTATCATTTTCACCCATCCAACAGGTTATTAACGTCCATTTTATTGCGGTAATCGATATCATTAATCATGACCTCTAATTCAAGAATGACGTTTTCACAAGTGAGTTTTATTTAAATTCTCTGAGATTTCATCCACAAACAAATTTTTCGGTGTTGAAACACTCTTTAAATTAATAAATACTAATTTATCGATTAAATAATACCTCTATAAAATAATAATATTTTATGATCCCACCTATATTAATTTAGTGAGATTTTACTGTATTTAGCATATAGATATATTTGGATATCTATCTATATCCATCGACAAGTTTACCCCTTCCATCTCTAGTGCACGGTACTTAGCACGTGATGCTTGTTGGTAAGAATCTCAATCTCATAGACTTCTCTAACATCCTCAATTATATTATTTGTAGTATGAATTTTTTTATGATTAACCAATTTATGAGCTATCACACCACTAACAAACATAAATGTAGCTTGGACCTTTATTAATATTCTATCTTTCAATGGACATGCATGTTCACCATTGAAGTACCTCACTTTGAATACAACTGATTTTTTCCTAGAAGATGCCTTCATACTCCAACCACAGTCATTCGAAAAACGTGCTAATACATAGCTGCATAATTTATTTATTAATTCATTATATGTTTTATATACATTACAAATCAGCAACATCTCATGTATCACTCAGAAATAAGCTAGAGTAATTCACAAAATACAAAGTTAGACAAATAGTAATGTATCATGCCCATTTTTTTTATCAGAATTCTTACTTTCAAATTAATACACAACATGTATCTGATACATATTATTGGCTAATCTCCATTACATGTATCACATACATATTGCTAGCCTTATACATTAATACAAATTAGTGTTAAATACCTATTTGTCTATAATGATACATTCATACAAAAATAACATAACATGCATCTAATACTTAATAATGATCACACGATAATGCACAGATCAAAAAACAAAAACATTACTTGCAACCTTTATTTCTATAATGTATCAGGAAAGAATAAACTACTTAGCAGTTTACTAAATATTGTGAGGAATACTAATCTATCATGACTTATATATCCATATTGTAACGATCGGTTCTCGTCGTTATAGAAAATCAACGGGGAAAATTTTTGGGCCGGAAAACTTTTTGGTAGTATCTTGAAATTTTCCAACCTAGTTCAGATTTGGACGAAATCGGAGTCAGTGAGGTCTAGGGAAATCTGGTAACAAATGGGAGATCTAATTATGAATTTGATCATATGATTAGATAGCTAAGACGTTAAGGAACCCGTACAAATTTACGAAATCGAATTCGGGTGAGTAGAAATCCTGAAACTGATCTTAGCGTGAATGTGTATTTTCTGAGTGTCGTGGAATGAAGGTGTTTTGTGAAATGGGGGTTTGGAACTCAATTCCCGACATTCTGCCTCCTCTACAGCCGCCAGAGCGGGATTAGTGCCGCTAGGGCAGGGTCGTTGTAGCGGGGTGATGACCGTTGTAGCGGGACAGATGCGACTTAAGTCGGAAATAAACTCCAAAACGTCTTTATTCTGCAAGTTTTGACTTTGAGGGCTAAGGAACGACCCCATGTGCTTTCTTGACGGTTTTCACCCTTCTTAAGACTAAAGGTAAGGTTTTAACTCCCAGAACCCATTTTTCGATCCGTAGAATGTAATCTAGTGGGTAATTATCAATGTGGGAGGGTTTTGATCTGGGAATTATGGTGGAATTAATTTGGATATTGGGATCATAGGTTTGATCTAGGGTTGATATGATTGTTGATAATTCGGGTAATTAGTTATTGTTTATTGATTTTTGTGTTATATTAATTGTTTGTAGATCAAGAACATGCCGAACGAATTCGAAAGGGAAGAATCAAGTTTCTTAGGGGATTCAAGCTTGTTTCCAGGTAGGTGATGGTTGTGATTTCATGTTGTGTGATGTATGCTTGTTCTTGCTTCATTGTAATACATGTATGTATGTGAATGTTGCATTATTGATCACACTAATTTTAAATGAGGATAGATGAATGATGAATGTCATAAATCATGACTTGATTGTATGTAATTTGAGAATATACTTGTGATTGTGATTGTGGCTTGTTGAATGGATCGGGTGTTGCGTTCCGACACACTAACTTGGATTGGTTGCCACGTTCAGGCATAAATATGGGATTAGTTGCCATGTTCCGAGCATAAACATTGGATCGGGTATCACGTACCGGTATGCTAACAGTTTGGGTGTGGGTTCCATGAGAGGACCATTGATTTACATAACTGTGATACTGAGAATTGTGAAATTGTTCGTTGTTTGTAAATGATATTGATATTATATATGTTCGGTGTATGCATGTTATTATTGTGTTGTAATTACTTATGTATGTTGTATTTATTGGGATAGCCGCGTGATCCTACCAGTACATTGTGGTTGTGTACTGATACTGCACTTTCTCTTTCTTTGTTGAGTACATGGCATCTTCAAACGATTATTGACAGACCCCGCTTAGAAGATCAGTGATCATTTCAAATTCAAGGGTGATCAAGTTCTTCCGGGTTGCCATGAGTTCTCTTTCAGTTTACTTCCACCTTTCAGACTTGGAGTAGTTCTTTAGATTTCTTGTGTTTAGTACGGGGTTGTACCCCTTCTTGTTTAGTCTTATGATTGAACCTTAGATGTTTTAGTATATTGACTTTCAGGATCTAGGTAGTATTTTCGCATTTGTTTGGTTAGACTTTTGTCGGAGTTTATGGAAACTCCCCATTTTTATTTTCTTAGACATTTAAACATGCTTCCGTATCTTTAAATGCCTTAGTTTTTGGTTAAGTTGTTTAGTTGGGTTATTGTAGTAGTTTTCCCACCAGAGGGTTAGTGTGGGTGCCAATCATGACGGTCTGGGTCGTGACAAAGTTGGTATTAGAGCCTAGGTTCGTTGATCTCGATATACCAATATGAGTCTAGTAGAGTCTTGTGGAACGGTACAGAGACATCTGTACTTTTCTTCGAGAGGCTATAGGACTTTAGGAAATCTCTCTGTTTTTCTCTTGTCTCCATTTGTGATATGACTTGATTCCAATTGGTATCTAACCTCCTTCACTCTTTTGTCCGCAGATGGTTAACAGTAGGTTCAACGGTGTCAAGCCCATAGCTCATGTCAATCTCCTACTTAGGAATCTGCAGCGAGAGGTTGCGGTCGAGGCAGGGGTAGAGGAAGAGCTAGGGGTAGAGGCCGAGGAAGGGTGAAGCCTACTAGGGATGGAGCACCAATTGAAGATGCTCCCAGGAATGAGGCTCCTCATGCACATCATGAAGAGGTAGAAGAGAAAATAGAGGTTTAGAATGAGGAGAATGTAGGACAAGAAAAAGAGGTGCAGGCTGAGACTACATGTATTCCTCCCATAGACCCAGTGTTAGCTCAACATATCATATCGTTTTTGAAAGGATTGGTTGGTCCTAGAGTGTTTCCCTCTATTCAAGAAACTCAAGCTCCCGCTAATCCCCCTATTGCTATCACTGTCCCCAAAGTGGGTGAAAATGTAGGTAATGATGCTTTCTTCTGTCCTTTGTTGGGTCCTGTTATGACTGGTAATGAGAATGAGATGTTCACTAAGTTCTTGAAGTTGAAACCGCCTGTGTTCCATGGTTTCGAGAGTGAGGATGTGTATGAGTTAATCCTAGATTGCTATGAGAAGCTTCATAAGTTGGGAATTGTCCATCAACATGGGGTTGAGCAGTGGTGGAGAGCTTATATGGAATGCATGTCTTCAATTTTACCCCACTTACTTGGACCCAGTTCCATGCTCTGTTTTTAGAGAAATATGTGACTCGAACTTTGAGGGATCGTAAGAAGGATGAGTTCATGGCTTTGGAGCAAGGTGGTATGTTTGTGGCTGCTTATGAGGCCAAGTTCCATGCTTTGTCCAGATATGCTACTCAATTGTTGACTACTGAGGAAGAGAGGATCCGTTTATTTATTAAGGGACTCAATTATGAGTTGCAAGTATTGTTTGTTCATATGACATTTGCAGGAAAAAGCTTCAATGAGGTAACATACTTTGTGAAGAAAGTGGAGGGGAAGAGGTGAGACGGTCAGGCTACGGCATTGGCTAAGAAAGCCAAAAATTCAAGCAACTTTCACGGATCTTACCTCAAAGGTTCAGGGAGGCCGACTCTTGCAGCCCGACCAATTCAGTCTACTATGCCCACTTCTACAGGTAACTACTCTGGAACTCCACCTCAGAATTTGATTCAGGATAGCTAGGGAGCCGCACCTTCTACGGGTAGCAGACCATCTTGTGATCGTACATGTTACAACTATGGAGAACCTGGTCATATGAGGAGAGATTGTCCCCACCCGTGCATGTTGGATTCCGTGCAACATCAATCTAGAGTAGTGGTACCCACGGGAAATGGTAATAATGGTCGTGAACGTCCACAAGGTGGGCGAGGAGGAAATCAGTGAGGTCGTGAAGGTAGAGGAAATGGTAACTCATGCAGAGGTACAATGCAGCCAGGTAGGGAAGTCGACCGTCACGATGACAGGGCACAATGTAATGCCTTTTCGGGCAAGACCGAGGTGGAGGCGTCTGACGCAATGATCACAGGTACTATTCTTGTCTATGACCGAATAGCTAATGTGTTATTTGGTCCGGGTTCTACTTATTATTATGTGTCTGTGCGATTTGCCTCAGAATTTAATATGAATTGTGATATACTTGATGCCCCCATCCATGTTTCTACCCCAGTTGGAGAGTCTGTCATAGTCACCCATGTCTATCGTGCTTGTCCTATTTTATTTATGGTTTCCAGACTTGGGCTGATTTGGTGATTTTGGATATGACTGACTTTGATATAATCTTAGGCATGACTTGGTTGTCCCCCTATTATGTTGTGCTTAATTGTAATACTAAGTCTGTAACTCTAGAAATTCTGGGAAGGGAAAAAATAGAGTGGGAAGGGGTGTACAAGCCTAAGCAAACTAAAATCATATCCTCCATTCAGGCTAAGAAACTGGTAGGGCAGGGTTGTTTGGCTTATTTGGCCCATATTCGGGATGTGGAGGTTGAGTCTCCGTCTATTGAGTCTATTCCTGTGGTGTCAGAATTTAGAAAAATGTTTCCTAATGATTTGCTTGGTATGCCTTCGGATAGAGATATAGATTTCTGCGTTGATTTAGAACCTGGTACTCATCCCATTTCCATCCCTCCATATCGCATGACCCCGGCAGAATTAAGAGAGCTTAAGGCTCAAATCCAAGAACTTCTTGATAAATGATTCATTCGTCCTAATGCTTCCTCGTGGGGTGCACCAGTTTTATTTGTTAAGAAAAATGATGGTAGTATGAGGATGTGTATAGATTACCGGCAATTGAATAGGGTCACCATTCGAAACAAGTACACATTGTCTCGAATAGATGATATTTTTGACCAATTGCAAGGTGCATCGATTTTTCTAAGATTGATCTAAGGTCTGGCTACCATCAGTTAAAGATTAGGCCTGGGTATGTGCCCAAGACAGCGTTTAGAACCCGTTATGGGAACTACGAGTTCCTAGTTATGTCTTTTGGATTAAGTAATGTGCCTGTAGCTTTCATGAGTTTGATGAATGAGGTGTTCAAACTCTTTCTCGATTCCTTCATGATAGTCTTCATTAATGACATTTTGGTTTATTCTAAATGTGAGGAAGAGCATGTCGACCATCTTCGTATTGTTCTAGGTTTTCTTGGGAAACAAAAGTTATATGCGAAATTCTCCAAGTGTGAATTTTGGTTGACTTCGGTTGCATTTTTGGGGAATGTGGTTTCAAAAGAAGGGGTAATGGTAGATCCCCAAAAGATTGAGGCGGTTAAGGGGTTCGGCCTAGCTCTGTGACGAAAGTTAGGAGTTTTGTGGGGATCGCTAGCTACTATCGTCGATTTGTGAAGAACTTTGCTTCTATTGCCACTCACTTGACAAATTTGACCAAAAAGGAAATACTATTTAAATGGACTGAAAAATATGAGGAGAGCTTTCAAAAGCTTAAGACTCTTTTGACCACAACACCTACTCTAGCGCTATCGGTGGAGGGTAAATATTTTATTATTTATTGTGATGCTTCACATTCTGGTTTGGGTGTGGTGTTGATACAGGATAAAAATGTCATAGCTTATGCATCGCGGCAATTGAAAGTGCATGAGAGGAATTATCCAACACATGATTTAGAGTTGGCCTCGGTAGTGTTTTCCCTTAAGATCTGGCAGCATTATCTTTATGGTGTTAAGTGTGAGGTATTTATTGATCATCGCAATCTACAACATGTATTCATTCAAAATGATCTGAATTTGAGACAGCGAAGGTGGATAGAGTTACTCAAGGATTATGATGTGACCATCCAATATCATCCAGGTAAGGCTAATGTAGTGGCAGACGCACTAAGTTGAAAACGGTGAGTATGGATAGTTTAGCTTGCTTGAGTGTATCCAAGCGACCTTTGGCTAAAGAAATTCAACATTTAGGGTCTAAGTTCATGCAGTTGGGCATCTCAGAAAAAGGTGGGGTATTAGCTAGCATTGAAGTAAGGGCCACGTTCATTGAGGAGATCAATGTCAAATAGTTTGAGGATGAACATTTGAAAGAGCTTAGAAATAAAATGGTAATTGGTAAGGCACAGAAGACCACTCTTGATGCGGGAGGTGTACTCAGTTTTAAAGGAAGGATTTGTGTTCCTAGAGTGGGCGACTTGATTCAGAGTCTATTGACAGAATCCCATGGTTCGAGGTATTCCATTCATCCGGGTGTGACTAAGATGTACCGAGATTTGAAGCGACTTTATTGGTGGCCTGGCATGAAGAAAGATATAACGGAGTTTGTGGCTAAGTGTTAAAATTGCCAACAAGTCAAATATGAACACCAAAGGCCTGACGGTTTGCTTCAAAGAATGCCAATTCTGGAATGGAAGTGGGAAAGGATAGCTATGAATTTCGTGGTTGGTCTTTCCAAGACTTTGGGGAAGTTTAATTCTATTTGGGTAGTGGTTGACAGATTGACTAAGTCAGCCTATTTTATTCCCATCAGAACAGATTATAATGCTCAACAATTGACTAAGGTTTATGTGAAAGAGATAGTAAGGTTGCACGGGGTGCTCCTTTCTATCATCTCAGATCGTGGTACACAGTTTACCTCCAAGATTTGGAGGAAGTTACATGATGAATTTGGCACACAACTCACTTTTAGTACATCTTTCCATCCGCAGACGGATGGACAGTCGGAGAGAACTATCCAAGTGTTAGAGGACATGTTGAGGGAATGCATGATTGACTTTGGAAGTCATTGGAATAAGTTCTTCCCCTTGTGTGAGTTTTCCTACAATAATAGTTACAACTCAAACATTAATATGGCACCATTTGAAGCATTGTATGGGAGGGGATGTAGATCACCCATAGGATGGTTTGAGGCTGGAAATGTGAAACCTTTGAGGGTTGATTTAGTGAAGGATGCTCAAGATAAAGTGAGGAGTATTCAAGCTAAGCTTTTAGCAGCCCAAAGTAGATAGAAGAAGTATGCAGACCATAAGGTAAGAGACATGACATTTCAAACTGGTGAGAACATTCTTCTTAAGGTATCACCCATGAAAGGGGCGATGAGATTCGGCAAGAAGGGAAAGCTTAGTCCCCGATACATTAGGCCATTTGAGCTTCTTGACCGCATAGGGCCAGTGGCGTATAAGTTGGCTTTACCTCTTAACCTATCGGAGTTCACCCGGTATTTCATATGTCCATGTTGAAGAGATATCATGGTGATGGATATTACATAATAAAATGGGTCTCAGTTGTGTTAGACAAAAATCTTCCGTATCAGGAAGAATTGATTGCAATTCTTGATTGTGATGTCCGAAAGCTGAGGACCAAGGAGATTAAGTCCGTGAAAGTTCAATGAAAGCATCGTTCGATTGAGAAAGCCACTTGGAAGACCGAGAAAGACATGCGAGACGAGTATCCCCAGTTGTTCGACGATTCAGGTACTACTCCACTCTTGCTTTAGCATGTTTTTCCTAGTTTGTCACTTGGGGACGAGTGATAGGTAAATTGGTATCTATTGTAACGACCGGTTCCCGTTGTTATAGAAAAACCAACGGAGAAAATTTTTGGTAGTATCTTGAAATTTCACAACCTAGTCCAGATTTAGACAAAATCGGAGTCAATGAGGTCTAGGGAAATATGGTAACAAATGGGAGATATAATTATGAATTTGATCATATGATTAGATAGCTAAGACGTTAAGGAACACATACGACTTTACGAAATCAAATTCGGGGCAGTAGAACTCCCGAAACTGATCTTAGCGTGAACGGGTATTTTCTGAGTGTCGTGGGATGAAGGTGTATTGTGAAATGGGGGTTTGGAACTCAATTCTCGATGTTCTGTCTCCGCCATAGCCACCAGAGCGGGATTAGTGCCGCCAGGGCGGGGGCACTGTAGCGGGGTGAGGACCGCTGTGGCGGGACAGACGCGACTTAAGTCAGAAATAAACTCCAAAACTTCTTTATTCTGTAAGTTTCGACTTTAAGAGCTAAGGAACGACCTCATGTGCTTTCTTGACAGTTTTTCACCATTCTTAAGCTAAAGGTAAGGTTTTAACTCCCCGAACCTGTTTTTCGATCCGTAAAATGTAATCTAGTGGGTAATTATCGATGGGGAAGGGTTTTGATCTGGGAATTATGGTGGAAAAAGTCCTAATTTGGATATTGGGATCATGGGTTTGATCTAGGGTTGATAAGATTGTTGGTAATTAGTTATTGTTTATTGATTTCTCTGTTATATTAATTGTTTGTAGATCAAGAGCAAGCAGAACGAATTCGGAAAGGGAAGAATCAAGTTTCTTAGGGGATTCAAGCTTGTTTCGAGGTAGGTGATGGTTGTGATTTCATATTGTGTGATGTATGTTTGTTCTTGCTTCATTATAATACGTGTATGTATGCGAATGTTGCATTATTGATCACACTAATTGTAAATGAGGATATATGAATGATGAATTCCATGAATCATGACTTGATTGCATGTAATTGGAGAATATACTTGTGATTGTGATTGTGGCTTGTTGAATGGATCGAGTGTTGCGTTCCGACACACTAACTTGGATCGGTTGCCATGTTCCGACATAAATATGGATCAGTTGCCACGTTTCGGCATAAACATTGGATCGGGTACCACGTACCGGTACGCTAATAGTTTGGATGTGGGTTCCATGAGAGGACCATTGATTTGAAATAACGTGATATTGAGAATTGTGAAACTGTTTGTTATTCATAAATGATATTGATATTATATATGTTCGGTGTATGCATGTTATTAGTGTGTTGTATTGACTTATGTATGTTGCACTTATTGGGATAGCCGTATGATCCTACCAGTACACTGTGGTTGTGTACTGATACTGCACTTGCTCTTTCTTTGTTGAGTACATGGCATCTTCAAGCGGCTATTGACATACCTCGCTTAGAAGATCAGTGGTCGTTTCGAATTCAAGAGTGAGACAGTTCTTCCGGGCTGCCATGAGTTCTCTTTCAGTTTATGTCCACCTTTCGGACTTAGACTAGTTCTTTAGATTTCTTGTGTTTAGTACGGGGTTGTACCCGTTCTTGTTTAGACTTATCATTGAACCTTAGATGTTTTGGTACATTGACTTTCAAGTTCTATGTAGTATTTCCGCATTTGTTTGGTTAGACTTTTGTTGGAGTTTATGGGAACTCCCTATTTTTCTTTTCTTAGACATTTAAACCTGCTTCCATATCTTTAAATGTCTTAGTTTTTGGTTAAGTTGTTTAGTTGGGTTGTTGTAGTGGTTCTCCTATTGGAGGGTTAGTGTGAGTGTCAATCACGACGGTTTGGGTCGTGACACATATCAAAAACACAAATCTAAAAATTATCTGGCCATGATACATTCATAAAAATTAACACTACATATATTTGGTACTTAATAACTACCACTTAGTAATATATCAATATAAAAACAAACACCTCACGGACAATTTGTAATACTTTAATGTATCATATAGGATTACAACAATCAACAATCCACATAATATTTTAGAAATAACAATGTATCCATCTCGACATCATAAATCAAAAAATCTGCTACATAACATAAAACATCTAATTCCATACCTTTTATTATCAGATTTCTTTACCTTGAAATTGAAGCTATACTCTATTTTATATTTTGTCATTATAGAGACGAGTGGTGCTTTATCCTTATCCAATTATATCTCCTTCATATTGAGTCAGTTATGTAATTTGTTACTTCTAATCCAGTATATAATACGAAGCACCAATTTTTTATTCAACCATAGCAAGAGCTTGTACATCCTTTTCTGAACCTTCGATACAAATAATTTCACCCCATGCAGCATCAAAACAATGTATCTCTCCGGCATTTATGTCTGTTATATCAACACATAGTGGGTACATTACAAATTCAGACTCTTATTTTTTCACCTCTAAGTACAATTTTACTCACTTGTCATTCCTAATAATCATTGAAGATGAATTATCTTCTATGATGTATCAGATTTTCAGTTCTTTCCCAATTCATCGATCTCCAATTCAGCTGCAATGGTTGATTTAAGATTCACAAATGAAATATTTCGTCCAACAACTATTCCATCACTTCTGTATCATTCAAAAGTCAAATCACTTTTTTAGATTCCTGAATGTCACAACAAAACATATATATTCATTATGTATCAGTTAAAATTTTTGACATTTTTTAATCGAATTTGAAAGGATTTTTAAGATTTGAGAGAAGAAATTGAAATTCGAATTATTTGAAGTTGTTATGATTTGGAAGAGATTGATTGTCAGTGACAACAACGTGATTCGTGATTTGTGGATTTAATATTTAATTTTATGTTTTTTTTCCTTTTTAATTGTAAGATGAAACTTTTCCAATGTTTCAACAGTGTATCCCATGACAGAAATTTGAAGGGATCTTTATTAATTTGAAAAATATAGGAATAAATGTAATTACTCCTTACACTATGGGATTCCTAAAATTTTTACTTATGAAATTGGGTTAATTTAGGTAAGCATTGAAAATCTTTATTAAATTATAGGTTAAAATCATTAGCACCCCCTGACTTTACTTTAAAAATCAAACTCACCCTCAACTTTGAAAAATAATCACCCCTCCTCTTTTTTTCCTAATTGACTTTCTAAATGTCTATACTATTTGTATCCTTAGATTTTCAATTTTTTTTCTCTCTTTTTTATAAACTTCTTTAAATCATAGGATATTTTTATTTAATTTATATATATAAAAAAAAACTTTCTATAGAAAATATAAATTTCATCTAAAAAAAGAAAAGTGATAAATATTGATTTAGTATATAAGCTAATGTCATTCTATAATGAACAAAATAAAAAATAAAAAATGTTCCATAAATAGAAGATTATAAATGACAAGGGTAAAATAAATTTTGCATAAGAAAAAGGGAGAGAAGTGGTTATTTTTCAATGTTGAGAGGGAAGTTTGATTTTTAAATCAAAATTGCGGGAAGAAAACAATTTTCATCCATTAAATTATGGAGAGTAACTTTATGAGCCACACTATAATATAATTATCTCTAAAAATAACCATGTACATATATAGAACTTTAATTAAATTTTCAATAAATTTAGATTTTACACACAATCATCTCTAGATTTAGTCATCTTTATATACGGTTTGACCCTTACAAAATTACCACAAACCTATCAATCAAAAAGAAAAACAAAACAATGGCAATATCATCAACATTAGTCTTATATTTAATTGTTGCTTTCTTAATAACACCAAGTACAAGTAACTACTTGTCTCAAGTGTGCATCAAATCCAAGTATCCAAAATTTTGCTTAGAAAGTTATGGCTTAAATCCTTATAGGAGTCCTTCTCAATTAACAGCAGAAGCGATCTACGTAGCGTTGCCAATTGTTTCCAAGTCAATCAGAAAGATTCATGCATTTCTCAATCATACGAACAACGATAACTTAAAAGAGATATATAATATATGTCTGAATTATTATCAATCTACGAATGATGAATTTAAACTCTCAGTGCAAGACTATATGATAAAAGGTTTATATAGTAGTGTGAATGAAGCTGGAAACTTTGCCCAAGATGCTGCTTTTTATTGTGAGAGTGCATTTCAAGGAATATTAGGTTATGTTTATCGCTCCACTCTTACTAAGGATAATGAGTACTTGGAGATGTATGGTAATATTATCGTGTCTGCTGTAAATCTTCTATTTAATTCTTCGTCATTAGAAAAATAGTATGTAATAACACTAACGTGTTAAGGCACGTATGCCAATAATCGAAAAATGATTTGTTACGTTAGTTTTTGCAAAAGAATGATCTATTTTCTTTTACCTTAAATTTTGATTTTATTTTTTTTTGTAAAGAAAGAATTATTAATTTTCATTTCGAAAGTTAGTGAACAAATTAATTAACTACTCTAAATACACAAAGAAAAATAATGAATATGTGTAGAAACTTAATCAAGTTGCTACCGATTTAGATTTGGTACTAGACAGAGGCGATAAAATCAATCCATAAATGTAAATTTTGAAATGAAACGACCCCAAATAGAGTCTGTTCATGACCAATTGGATCCTGACATACCAATAGGTACAAGAGGAGATCACTATGGATGGAGGAAAGGAAATGTATGTATGTAATTGTGATGATGAGAGTGTAGTATTTGATATAAATTATTTATATTTTTGAAATACTTCTGACTAAAATAAAAATTATTTTTGAAATACAATATAATTGTTGTTTTGATGAAGATACAATATAATTGTTGTTGTTAATTAAAGAAAAAAAAATTTGAATAATCATTCTCGTTGTGTTTTCATTTATTTATTTATTTGTATCCTTGACCATAAAATGAACAAAAATAATAAGTGGTCCCTAAATAAAGTAATAAATAATTTTCCTTAAAAAAAATTCTGATTAGATTGCGGTAATTCAATTGGTCAATGTAAATATTCCTTAATATTTTTGGTAAGCAATTTAAACAAATTATAAATTTACTAAACTTATATATCAACTCAAATTATGTTGATACATTTAAATGGTTATATATTTAATAGATAGCTATATATATACACACAACTAAATCTTATGAATTTATATATTAAACTTTTTACTTGATATATAAGTGTGAGCTATAATAATTAGTACTATATATGAGAATCAATTTCACCCTTATAAAAATATCACAAATCCATCAATCAAAAGAAAAAAAAAACAAGACAATGACAACATATTCTTCTTCTGCTTCTTCCTTGGGCTCAACACTAATTTTATGCCTAATTATTACTTCCTTAATAACACCAAGTACAAGTAATTATTTGTCCCAAATGTGCATCAAATCAAAAAGTCCAAGATTTTGCTTACAAGTATTTGGCCTAAATCCTCATAGGAGGCCTTATGAGTTAACAAGAGAGGCTATCAACTTAGCATTCACAAATGCCTCCCAAACAAAAACAAAGATTCACGCCTTTCTAGATCAGACAAATGATGATAACTTGAAAACGATATACAATTTATGTTTGGATTATTACCAATCCGCTATTGATGTTTTAACACACGCGGAAGAGTATTATATGAAGGAAGGTCAATATAGTAATGTGCACGCAATAGGAAAATTAGTCCAAATAGCTTCTTTTTATTGTGAAAATGGATTTCAAACAATACCAGGTTATGCTTATGCCTCTACTCTTAGCAAGGACAATGATAATTTAGAAAATTTTGGTAGTATTATAGTATCGGCTATAAATCTTCTATTTAATTCTCCATAATTTAAATAGTATGTAATAAAAGTCATGGAATATTATTATGTTGATGCTATTAAAAGAATTTTTATTTTTAAATAAGGTAATTAAGATTTGTAGTCTCCTCTCAAGATCTGTTCTTTTTTACCTTAGAACTAGTATACGTATCCGCGATTGATATAATTCATTTTTTTATATAACTTCTTATAAATGGTACTGAATTTATCTGTAAGCAAACTTAATTAGGAAAAAAAATGAAAATAATGTAGGAGAAAAGGTATAACTTCAAAATTGATATCAAGAGATATTTTCTTATGAGGATTTTCTAATATATTGGGAAATATTTTAATCTAAACTATAGAAAGGATCAGAAGATGTATTTTCTTGTCCTAATTTTAAAGTATATTCCAATCTAAATTGAATGAAAAAAATTAGAACATTTCATAATTGTGGAAGATTAAGGAAGAGTAGAATGAACATGTTATTAGCTCATGACATACACTCGCAAAATGAAGAGTTAATATATTAAAAGATTATTTAATTATGGAATTTTATGTAATAAAGTCATTAAATGTTATTTTACATATAAGACTTTTTATCATATAAAGTCGCTAAGTTAAATTTATCATTAAAGACTTTTTATCATACAAAATCACTCGGTCAATTTATCATTAAAAGCTTTTTATCATACAAAATTACTGAGTCAATTTATCATTAAAAAAATTTTGTCATATAAAATCACTCTGTCAAATTTATCAATAAAAAAATATCTAATGTGGCAAATTAAATTATTTTTTATGTTAGGTAAACAACATAAACTTCACAAATAAACGTGATTAAAAACAACTCATTTTTATAACACCCCCACCCCGACACAAAAAAAAACACGATTTAGATTGGTAGGTAAATATTTTCAACGAATATTTTAGCAAGAGATTCAGATCTATTAATAAATCGATCGCTAATTCAATTTGATCAATTCAGTTTTTTTTTTATATATTGAGATCTGTCATTTCTAGCTCTTTGTTTTCTTTGATTAATTGTAGTTAAATACTAAAATTTCTTTTAAGATATTTATTTTATTATTGACTTGACACACTCCTTAAGAAACAATAAATAATAGAGGTAATATTATTATTTTATTCTTTGATTTTATTAAATTTAATGCTTTGAAAAATGTGTTAGATGATAAATAATATTTAATAACAAGGGTAAAAAAAGACACAAAAGGTAAATTATCTCTTGATTTTCTAAATTTGACAAGAACTGTAGGAAAACATTTTTAGTACAGTGAACAACTAATGTTGGAGGGAGTGAGTAATTACTTACTCTCTCTCTCATCACATTATAGTTGTTCATTATTGACTTGGAACCTGTTTGACATTGATGCTGGGTGGCCAGAAGTGCTGAGAAAAAAAGATTTTTTTTTGAAAAATTAAGTGTTTGACAAATCCTTAAAACTGCTTTTAAATTGAAGCAGAAACAATTTTTCTGCTATTGGGAAGAAGTTAAATTTTTTTGTTTTTTTTAAAAGAAAAGGCAAAAGCAGAAGCAGAAAATTATTATTTTTTAAGATTAAAATATCTCTTATTTATCAATATATCATTTATTAATTAATTAACATATTTCATAAGTTTGGTTAGTTTTCTTTCAAGAATTTTATTTTTTATTTTTATATAATAAAATTTTTATTTATGTTTTTATATTATTATTCATATTTTATATTGTATATATCATTTTACGTATTATTTTACAAAATTAGAAATAAAAGTAACACCAATATTTTGTAGGATTAAAAAAAGAGAGAAAATAATAACAATTAAAGATTTAGATCCTCCCAAAAAAGTAACAAGACGAGAATCATCCCGCTATGGTGGGCTAACATCAGCTTAGCCCAAAATTCAATTTGGGCCAAAAATTTCGTGAGCTAAAATTTAAAAAATCTTACACCACACTTTTGGACTATTGGGACTCCGCACTAGGTGCCCTTTAGTACAGTTGAATCAAGTCTTTACAATGTTAGACGTTAATTTAAATGATAATACCTTCTCAAAGGAGTAACAAGAACCTCTTACCCATTTTCTCTATTTTTTAAAGACTTAATCTATTAGAGTCCTTTTGAATTAAGTTTTCTTAATTTGCTTATAAAATTAAGTGACAACTCTTTCTAAGTATTTTTCTAAATTATTTATAATTAGAACATTTCAAAAATAGTAAAACTACGACGTAATACCCATAGTGTACAACATTTTTAATCATGTTTATAAATGAAAATGATGTAATTGCAAGCCGAGACTGATCTAAATGGCAGTCGAGAAGATAGGAGAAATAAGAACTAAGAATTGGTTAAGCCAACAAGCATTGTCAATCTAAGGATTAGTACTCAAATAAATTAAGTGTTAAATCATACCTTGTGTATTTTGGGTGAAATATATAAAAGGCATACATTTTTATGGAATATTTAACTACACAATATTATTTGAATTTTATGTATTAATTTAATGTTATTGGGCAAAATTATCAATATTACTAAAAGTAAGTCTTGAAAATAACATTGAAAATGATAAAATGATGTCAAAAAAGGAAAGTGAGTAGTTCAATAACTTTAATTAGAAGAATCAAGGTTAAAAAAAATGTAGCTAACTAGAGATGTAAAATCATCTTAAAATATTTTATATAGTTGAGTTGCTGAGATTTATTTCTTGAATTACATTAGAAGAAATGTAAGTGTAAATATATCATGACCCAGACCGCCGTGATTGACACCCACACTAACCCTTCAGTGGGAGAACCACTACTACAACCCAACTAAGTAACTTAAAGAAACTAAAGCATTTAAAGATACGGAAGCAGGTTTAAATGAAGAATTACTATGGAGTTCCCATAAACTCTGAAAGTTTAAATAAACAACCAAAGATAACTATTGCGGAAATTGACCCCTATAACATGAAAGTCACTGCACCAAAACTCTACTAATCAGCTAGTCTAAGAAAAAGGGGGTACAACCCTGAAACTAAACATACGAATAAGTCTAACTATGTAGTCTGAGTCCAAAAGGAATGGACTAAAAAATAGAGGATCCATGGCAGCCTGAAAGAACTGGCTCACCCTCGAATCCGGTCTCGGTCAATGATCCCCTTGCTGAGGTCTATCAGTAGCCGCCTTGTAACACCTCGAAAAACTAGTAGGTGAAACTAGAGCCTTACGAGTGTATTATTGAGTTTGATGTGGGATTTTATGTTGTAAAATGAGTTCCCGAGCTTAGAATGAGGGTTATAGGGGTTAAACGTCAAGGTACAACTCCCCAAGGACCAACCAAGGGTCCTTGAGGAGGACTCTAACAAGTTCACCCAAAACTGCCCAAAAGGGGCCACCCACGGATGGGCATCTATGGTCAATAGATGGACCCACGCCCCATGGGAAGGGGTCGTGGGTCAAGGCCCCATTTTAGGAGCTGCAGACCTGACTTACGAACCAGCAGCACGACCCGTAGGTCCCCTCACGATCCGTGAGTGGAGGGCGTGAGTCATGGCCTGCTGTTCTATCTAGTCTCGGCCAAAAGGAGGGTTCATTTAGGTAATTCATTTTTAATTAGTTTTAAGTAGGGGTCATTTAATATAGTCTTTATACATACATATAAAGTATTTTAAGTCATTAAACACCCTATTAACTCATTATATCTCAAAACCCCCAAACATAACCAACTCTCCTCTCAAATAATTCTCTCTCAAAGACTCCATTGAAGAACAAGAACAAGGTCAAGTTTAGGGTTCAAGGAGCAGCATTTCTTCTTCAATTTCATGTGAAAATCTTCATAAGGTATGGTAGACTTCATCCTTGGTTAAGTTCCATCCAAGGAGTCCCTTCAAAACTCTATTTCTCAATGACAATACCAGGTTATGCTTATGCCTCTACTCTTAGCAAGGACAATGATAATTTAGAAAATTTTGGTAGTATTATAGTATCGGCTATAAATCTTCTATTTAATTCTCCGTAATTTAAATAGTATGTAATAAAAGTCATGGAATATTATTATGTTGATGCTATTAAAAGAATTTTTATTTATAAATAAGGTAATTAAGATTTGCAGTCTCCTCTCAAGATCTGTTCTTTTTTACCTTAAAACTAGTATATGTATCCGCGATTGATATAATTCTTTTTTTTTTATAACTTCTTATAAATGGTACTGAATTTATCTGTAAGCAAACTTAATTAGGAAAAAAAATGAAAATAATGTAGGAGAAAAGGTATAACTTCAAAATTTATACCAAGAGATATTTTCTTATGAGGATTTTCTAATATATTGGGAAATATTTTAATCAAAACTATAGAAAGGATCAGAGGATGTATTTTCTTGTCCTAATTTTAAAGTATATTCCATCTAAATTAAATGAAAAAAAAAAAAATAGAACATCTCATAATGATGGAAGATTAAGGAAGATTAGAATGAATATGTTATTTGCTCATGACTTACACTCGCAAAATGAAGAGTTAATATGTTAAAAGGTTATTTGATTATGAAATTTTATGTAATAAAGTCATTAAATTTTTGTTTTACATATAATTTAAGACTTTTTATCATATAAAGTCGTTAAGTCAAATTTATTATTAAAGACTTTTTATATACAAAATCACACCGTCAATTTATCATTAAAATTTTTTGTCATACAAAATTACTGAATCAATTTATCATTAAAAACTTTTTGTCATATAAAATCACTCAGTCAAATATATTAATAAAATAACATCTAATATGCAAAAAAAATTAATTTTTTTATGTCATGTAAACAACATGAACTTCATAAATAAACATGATTAAAGATAACTCATTTTTATGACACCCCTACCCCACACACAAAAAAACACGAATTTAGATTGGTAAGTAAATATTTTCAACGATCTATTCATAAATCGATCGTTAATTCAATTTGCCAATCAATTTGATCAATTCAATATTTTTATATATTGAGCGCTGCCATTTCTAGCTCTTTCTTTTCTTTGATTAATTGTAGTTAAATACTACAAATTTCTTTTATCAATACTCGTTTTGTCCAATAATAATTATTTGTTATTGACTTGACATACTTTTTAAAAAATAATAAATAATAGTGATAATATTATTATATCATCCTTTGACTTTATTAAATTTAATGTTTTGAAAAATGTGTTAGATGATAAATAATATTTAATAGCAAGGGTAAAAAAGACACAAAAGGTAGCTTATGAGTTGGAGCTACCGTCAGAGTTAGCAGCAGTCCATCTGGTATTCCATATTTCAATATTGAAGAAGTGTATAGTTTGTCACGCCCCGAGCCTACACCCTGGACGTGGCCGACACTCGCACAAGAACCAATGCTGGCCCCAAGCGAACCCTTGGTCTGGCTCAATCTCTCAGCGGAAGACTTACTCAATATAAGATGAACTCAAAAGTACAACTTTAACTCAAAATATCATAAAATATTCAACTAGCTCGAAATAGGCAACTCAAGTCTTTAAAACATTTAACAAAGATATGAAAAGATCCATGAACTGCTACTATCTATCTATGAAGCCTCTAATACTATGAGGGATGTCGGGATAAGACCCTCGATCATCCTAACAAATTGAAATATATGAAAATAAATAAGGGATCCCCCAGAAGCAAGGAGGCTCACCAAACAACTCTGGAACTGCAAATGGTATCAACGAATCGCCTGTTGATGACCCTGATCTCTAGTATATGCATCATTAAACAATGCAGGTCAAATGACTTCAATACATTGAATGTACGAGCATGTGAGGGGAATACTGAACATAACATAAACTCTTGAACTTGGAAAGAAGAAAACATACTCACCTTGACTCTACTAAACTCAACCTCAACTCATGGGTACTCAACTCAATCAGTGGCGGACCCAGGATTTTCACGAAGTGGGTTCAAGATATAAAAAATAAAACTAAAATGTGGCAACAGGGATTCGAACTTGGGCTGGCTGGGAAAATTGAACCCTTTTCACCACTCTGCCAAGGGTCACACTTGTGTTAGTGGGTTCAAAAGTTAATATATACATATAAAATTTTAAAAACTGATCAAATATATATATATATATACGGTGTTATTTTTCAACAAAGTGGGTTCATATGAACCCACTTGAACCTCTGTAGGTCCGCCCCTGAACTCAATACAGTATAAAACAACATTAAAGATGTAGTTTATGTAAAGCATTTAAAACAGTAGATAACAACTTAATGTACTTAAAAATACAATAATAACTCTTATTTGGGAGATTCTCTAACCGACAACTATCACTATGAATTATGTGATGATACACCGTCTCGCCCACACTGCCAGAATTGTCCTATACCTTGCCGGAGTATAAGACATCCTCAACTACGTGGATCCACTAAGATAAGCTTAAAAAGTAATAAGGAATCATCTAAAAAGTATGACCCTTTCTACCCACGTTGGCTACATGGTTTATGAGGACTTTGAGTTATTTGAACTCATCCCCATGTTGGTGCTCAATACTATTCCCAATAATATAACTCAACTCATATGTTTAAAAACATTTCCTCATCCTCAAACTTTGAGATTATTACTCAAAAGATTTCTCTTAAAAGAGATAGTACTCAAAACTCCTCATGAACTCGTTTGAAAATCGATGTTTCCCCTCATTTTAAATGTAAAAACATTATTCTTGGAATACTTATTCCCATATATTCATTGATATAATTCTTTTTTTTTTATAACTTCTTATAAATGGTACTGAATCTATCTATAAGCAAACTTAATTAGGAAAAAAATGAAAATAATGTAAGAGAAAAGGTATAACTTCAAAATTAATATCGAGATATTTTCTTACGAGGATTTTCTAATATTTTGGAAAATATTTTAATCTAAACTGTAGAAAGGATCAGAAGACGTATTTTCTTGTCCTAATTTTAAAGTATATTCCAATCTAAATTAAATGATTTTTTTTTATAGAATATCTCATAATGATGGAACATGTTATTTGCTCATAAGACTTGTACGCGTAAAATAATTTAATATGTTAAAAAGGTCCCTTAATTATGTAATAAAGTTATTAAATTTTATTTTACATATAATTTAAGGCCTTTTATCCTACAAATTCGCTTAAGTCAAATTGATCATTAACAACTTTTTAATTTTTATCATACAAAATTACACAGTCAAGTTTATCATTAAAGACTTTTTACCATGCAAAGTCATTGAATCAAATTTACCATTAAAGACTTTTTATCATATAGAATAACTAGGTCAAATTTATCATTAAAATATCTGATATGGCAAAATAAATTAATTTTTTTATGTCATATAAACAACATGAACTTCACAAATAAACGTAATTAAAGATAACTCATTTTTTATAAACACCCCCCTCCCCCTCCAAAAAAAACACGAATTTAGATTGGTAAGTAAATATTTTCAACAAATATTTTAGCAAGACATTCAGATCTATTAATATAATCGATCAGTAATTCAATTTGCCAATTAATTTGATCAATTCAAGATTTTTTTATGGTGAGATCTGCCAATTCAAGATTTTTTTATGGTGAGATCTGCCATTTCTAGCTCTTTTCTTTGATTAAGAGTATGTCTGCATTTTTGCTAAAAACTGTATTTTTTTTAAATAGATTTTTGGAAAAGTGTTTTTGCAAAACAGAAAAAAAATTGTGTTTGGTTAATTTATTTGAAAAATGTTTTTGATAAGCAAATTGTGTTTGGGTAATTTTTTAAGAAATATTTTTGAGAGTCGAACAAGTATCAATGCACTTTTAATATTAAGATTATTTATAGATAGAAATTATTTTAAATATCTATTATAAATGTTTTAATTAAAATTTTATTTTTAATAAATTAAAATATACATATTCAATTTTTCAATCAATATTACATATAGATGAATAAAAAAATTATTGACAGAATATTAATATGATGATTTAAATATAATTAAAATTATCAAGCAAAATAAATTTAAAATTATTTCACAAATTAAATCCATCACAAAAATAAATAAATACAAGGGACATATTGATCATAAATATGTATATATGATAGAGATTATTTGGTCTTGAAATAAATAATTTTTTACTTCTACTTTTACTTTTTTTAAGAAACAGAAATTTTTAGCTTCTTGTGAACCGCAGAAAAACTTTTTTTACTTCCATTTAAAAGCAGTTTTAATTATCCAAACACCATAATTTTTCAAAAAATGTTTTTCCCATCAAAACAAGTGTTTTTGGCCTCCCAACAACAATGTCAAACAAACTCTAATCATAGTTAAATAATACTCTACAAATTTGTTTAATAAACACGTTCTCCCTCTGTCCAACAATACTTGTCCATTATTGATTTTGCACACGTCTTAAGAAACTATAAATATAAGGATAATCTTACTATATAACCTTTGAATATAATAAATACAATGTCTTGAAAAATGTAATAGGAAAATGACTATAATTAATGATAAGGGTACATTAGGAACTAAAAGTAAAATTATCCATTGATTTCATAAAGTGGACAAGTATTGTTGGACATCCTAAAATAGTATAGTGGACAACTATTGTTGGACGGAGGGAGTATTATATACTCCCTCCGTCCACTTTTAATTGTCATGTTGCGCTTTTCAAAAGTCAATTTGATTAATTATCAAAGTTAAATTAGATTACATTAATTTGATATTTTAAACAAAAAAATTAGATATTCAAAAACTATACAAAAAGTACTATAAATCGTAATTTTTTGCATATCAATATGATGAAAAAATGCACCATAAAATGTTAATTAAAATTCTTATCATTTGACTCTAAAAATAATACCATAAATCCATAACAATTAAAAATGGAAGGAGAGAGTAATATTAAATAAATTTTACAAATACCAAGTGTACTGTGCATCATTTATTTCTTTTCGTTGTCTTTGACTTTGTTTTATCAATAATAACTTACTCTTCCTTTTTTATAATAATTGTTCATTATTGACTTGACACACATCTTTAGAAAGAATAAATAATAGAGATAATATTATTATATTACCCTTTGAATATATTAATTTACTAAATTTTAATTTATAAATATTAATTTAATTCAATTCAATTTAGTTTAAAAGATGCGACAAATTGACTCTCAATAAAAGAAAAAACATCACATAAATTAAAATAGGGGAGTATTATTATATTACGAATAAGTTTATTTTGATAATTTGTTGATTTTATTTTATAAGTTCATTGATATTTTACACGAACACGTGAAGCACAGACAAATTTACTAGTATATATAGTACAGTATACCAATAGTTCATACAATATGCTTACCTAGGCAGAACTTATGTCAATATATAACGATAAAGAATAGGTCATTAGAGAAGGATTTTAGAAAAAGAAATTAACAGTAACAATGATAAATGAAATTATTAAGGCAAGAAAAATACACTTTCCGTTTCTATTTATTTATCAAATATTTTCTAATTTAATGTCCCTTTTATTGAAAATAAGAAGAAATCGATAGGATTTTCCCACTATTTTTTCCACCCACTCTACACAAGAACACATGACTAATATAACGTCTCAGAAATAACAATTTAAGAGTATAAGGATGAATGTCATCAAATACATCGAAGACAATTAATTTTGGATAATTAAACACAATTAATTTTGGTCAAAAGAGACATTCCAACAACTAGAGTATATATTTGACGTATTTGACTAACTTTAATGATAATTTAGGGGATAAGAAAAGAAATCAAGACTCATTAATAGAATGAATAAAATAATATTATATGAATTTTTTTTTTTTTGAGATATTAGAAATTATTTTTTTCAACACCTTTTTATTTGTCATTTTTGACAAATCAAGAAAGGACAAAAAAAAATTTCTATTATACCCTCAATTTATTAACATTAAATTAATGTCTTTAAAAAATATAGTGAAGAAATATATTTGGAATCCTATCAATTAATATGGGTAAAATGGTAAACTCATTATATCAATAAATATTTTCTTAATAAGTACACCAAGTCAAAATTTGACAAATAAAAAGGAACAACGAGTATAGTAATAAGGAGAGAAGAAATTAAAGAAGGCAAGAGGGGAAAACAAGCTAAAAACAACACAATGGCAATACCTTCTTCTTTTTCCTTTGGTGTGTCTAATTTTTGTTTCCTTAATATCACCAAGTACAAGTAACTACTTGTCTGATATGTGCATCAAATGCAAGAGTCCAAGATTTTGCTTGCAAGTTTTTGGCCTAAATCCTTATAGGAGACCTTACGCGTTGACACTAGAGGCAATCAACTTAACATTTACAAACGCCACCAAGACAGTAAAAAAGATTCACACATTTCTAGATCAGAAAAACGACGAAAACTTGAAAGAGATATATGATTATTGTTTGAATTATTATGAATCTTCTATTGAGCTTTTAAGAGGTGTGGAGGAGTACTTGTTAAAGCATGGTAAATATGATACTTTGAGCATTATTGGAAATTTTGTCAAAGACGTTGGTTCTTATTGTGAGAATAAATTTCGAAAAATTCCTAATCATGTTTATGTCTCCACTCTTACCAAGGACAACAAGAATTTGTGGATTTTTGGTAGTATTATTATGTCTGCGGCAGATATTCTAACTAATTCGACATCGACAAAAAAAAGTATGTAATAAAAGTCATTTGTCATGAAAAAGAGTTCTAATAAAAGGAAGATGATTTGATACATTAGTTTTTCCCGTAATTTTAATGTTTTTAATTTTGTTCTTTTACTTTTCTTCGATTATATATCTATAGTAATTTTCATTTTTCTAATTAACCAATGAGATCCAGGGGCGGAGCTAGCTAGCTTACAGTCAGGGGTTCATTCAAATCTTTTTCGATGGAAAATTATATTATTTATATAATGTTAAAATTACATTTTATGTAATTTATATGTAGATGTTGAACCCCATTCGACTAGTTTGTGTGTTTACTTTTTTCAATTTTGAACCCTTTTAGTGAAAATTCTAACTCCACCAATGATGAGATCGAGCAAATGTATAGTTAAAGTTGTCAATTCAGTAAATTGATCCAACACAAGTATATTGTTAAAGGAGGGCTATATTTGGTCAAATTGTATATATTTTTACATTATAAGTAAAAAATAAGAAGTAGATATAGGTAATTCAAATTTTAAATTTAGGATTCATATATATTTCTTAACATACCAAAATAAACAAATATCTTAAATTTTAGGATTCATATATATTTCTTATTAGTGAAATAAATAAATTTCTTAATACACCATAAATTTTTGGGAAGTAACATGGAAAGTCTAAACATGGCATAAAATTAAACATATATAGAAATTTAATCAAATTGATGATAATTTAGATCACACATTACTACAAACAATCATATATCTATTCACTCCTATAAAATTACTTCAAATTTAACAATCAAAAAGGGGAAATGAGCAAAAACAAGACAATGACAACATCATCATCTTCTTCTTCCTTTGTCTTAACACTAGTCTTATGTCTAATCATTGCTTACTTAGTGATACCAAGTAAAAGTAACCCCTAGACCAAAGTGTGCATCAAATCCAAGAATCCTAGATTTTGCTTGCAAGTGTTTGGCCTAAATCCTCATAGGAGTCCTTATGAGTTAACACAAGAGGCCATCAACTTAGCATTGAGAAACGCGTCTGAGACAGCCAGTAAGATTGCCATCTTTTTAGATGAGACAAACGATAATAACTTGAAAGTGATATATAATTATTGTTTGGATTATGCAATTAATTCTCTAAGAGGCGCGGAGGAGAATTTTCTGAAGGATGGCTTAGTATATGATCGCGTGTATGTTGCTGGAAACTTTGCCCATAAAGCTAATTTTTATTGTGAAAATGAGTTTCAGAGAATAATAGGTTATGTTTATGCCTCTACTCTTACAAAGGACAATGAGAGGATGGGGATTTTTGGTAGTATTATTGTGGCTGCGGCAGATCTTCTATCTAATTCAACATCAGTAGAAAAATAGTACATAATAAATGTTGAAAAAATAATACTAGTATTCATATGATTATCTATATTTATTACTTCCTCCGTTCATTTATATATGTCATTCATTTCTATAAATAGTTGGACCATAATATTTGTCATTTCATAAAATCAATGCATAAATTACCATACTCTTCGTATTATACCCTTGATAGAGTAGTTAATTAGTCTTGAAAATATATACTTTGACCAACCTAAGAAAACTAATAAGTAATTAATATTCATTGGAGTACTTCATACGTTGATTAATTACTCTCTCCATTCACTATTCTATAAAATCTGATTTTGAAAATAAACTTAAAAATTTAAATAGTCATCCAAATGCATTTTAATTTTTGAAATCTAGCATAGTCATCATTTATTGAAAAGTTGACTTAAGAAAACATTAAATAATGGTAGAAGGATAAAGCTACTTAATTTCTTAATGCAAGTACAATCTAAAAAGGTGACTTATAAAAATGAATGGATATAAATTTGGTGTTAATATCTTTCTAATTATCTTATAAATAAATATTCTCTTTGGTAAAACTATAGCAGTTTCCAACATCAATTTCTTGAAATGAATTGCCTTTAATTCATTGCGTCTTCAATACCCTTTTAAGGCTTTGCTCTTTCAACCGTTTTTTTTTCTGCTTAATAACAAAAGGATTTTATATATTTAATAATCTATCTATATATAAAAGGAGAGGAAAAAATGACACGTGTCAGCACCACAATTATTCTTGAATTTTATTATTTTTAGTTATTTTAAATAATAAATTCAAATTCAATAACTTAATTGTCTTTAGTTAATTTAAATAATAATTCCATTTTAAAACAAAATATCAATTTAAAACAGTTTTAAAAGAAACAGTTTTTTGGTAAATAATTTATTAACTTATTTTCTATTGTATTGCCGATGGAAAAGTGGCTATTTTATTATAATTCACTAAATTTTAAAATCCTTTATATCAGACATTATTATTACTAATAATGATAATAGTAGTAATAATAATAATAATAATAATAATAATAATAATAATTGAATTTCAAAAATATGTGTAAACTTACAGTAATCACCATAAAATTTCGATTTTTTTAATTAGAAACATATTGCTAAATATAAAAATAAAAATATAATTCAAATTAAAAAAAATAAAAATAAAAACTGAAATATTTAAATTAAATTTCAAAACAGGAATGTAAACCAAAAAATTTGAACTTCAAATTTTTTTTAACAAAAATACGCACACGTCCACCTGAAATTTACTTTCAGAGCCTAATTTTATGGAACTAGCAAGTATTATCCTTTTAAATATCTTAATTTAAAAATTATTGTTGATAAAGATAAAATAACTGTCATTTATATGATAATTTTTAAAATTTTAAATAACTTATGTAACCACCCACCAACTTCTCCCACATCCCCTATAACTATATTACCCCATTTCCAGATAGCGTCTTGTTCATGCACCACAAAAAAAAAAAGATATTTCTTAATCTGCACCACTAGGCCATAATCAAAGGTATCATCCAACGAAGGTAATTGTATTTCTTTATTCTAGATTTTTGAGGATAAATGTTATCCCTAATTTAAAATGACAGTTCACTAGAAGAAGAAACTTATGAGAAGTTTAAAATTATTGTATTCAAAAAGTATGTTTGAATAGAGTTAGAGAAGTTTGAAAATAATTTTAATTATCTACATTTTTTTAAGTTTGCTGAATTCTATATTCGAAGACTACTATGTATTATATATTATTTTCAATTGTAAAGATGCAGTTTAGTATGAATCTGAAATTGTGCAATGTAAATATTGTATATTTGATTAAAATTTAAAAAAAGAGAGTAAATTTTAGGGCGTATTTTTATGAGAATATAGTTACATAAAAGGAGGCAATAAAATTGAATTTTAGTGCATAAGGAAAGCTAAATACCTTTGAAAATAAAGTTTTGTATTGTATAAGTGAGTTCGTGGGATGCTTATTATTTTATTTTTTTAACTTCATATTTCTTATGTTTAAAATCTATATCTATATCTATATTATCTATCTATATCTAT
>JAJOOR010009962.1:0-38785 GCA_036250505.1 Solanum acaule
GCACCTTGGTCCGGCTACGTGTGTATAATTTACTAACCCTTACATTTACCTCATATTAGACATCACATCGATGTATGGCTTAGTTTTCACCCTCGCACCAATCGACATTAGACTATTAGATAGTATCACACTAAATCTATGTTGAAAATTCTTTTCTTATTAACTACCTCCTTGGTCCGGCAAGTAGCAACAAGGCGAGTTCTAACGCGTGCACTCGTTAAAAAAACTTCTAAATGAAAGAATTATCAATGCATGAAATAACACTATTCAAGAATTACTTAGTTACTATTCATACTTTGTTAATCGTTCATGGTTCCCACAACCCTAGTTGTGGATTTAGTTACCCATAGTAGCAAGAACACAATTCATATTTTTAGATGAAGAAATCATGAACTTACACAATGAGAGGAATAAACCCAGAATTTGAACTTGAATTTCCAAATCAAAATCTTCAAAACAAATTTAGGAAATTAAGAATTGCTAAAGTTTCAAGTTAATCTCCCAAGTCAAGAACTAAAACAAAAGTAATAAAGTCTAACCCAAATAAAATGAAGAAAAGAACCCTAAAAAGTATTTCCTATCAATTTCCCTAAAATAATTATTTCTATGGACTATTTATAGAAAATCCTAAATAAAATAATTGAGTCCAAATTAAACTAGGAATCCAAAACCAAAAGGAATTGGATTCCTTCTTTTTTCCGCCACGTGAGCAAAGTTGCTGCCACCTCAATATATTGATTCTGCACCGCCATGCATCAATTGGCTAGTGCCTTGAGAGACTGCCAGATTATTCCTTCAACTTAAATTCTTTTGCAATTCGCAATTTGCAAAAATATGCACCTTATATATTTATATGTTATTATATTTCATTTAATCCATTAAGCTGCTTGCTTGATTTCATTCTTCAACCTTCCATCTTTAATTCGTTTTAGCTCCAAACTTCTTCATTTTTCCACCAATTTAATCCTACAAATAAAATATATCATTTAACACAATTCATAAAATTCATGCTCAAAAAGGACAAATATAAATAATAAATGTGAGGCATATAATGATTAAAAATATGTATTTTGGCCTCACATCAACACTTAAACTTTTGTTCGTCCTCGAGCAAACATTAAAACTCATCCCAAAAAAATCATACTAGCTATGTCATCACTTTGGTTAATACAAACAATTAGACCATATAACAATTTCAAAACATCAAGTAGACTTCTCAATCATTATGCAAGACATCCAAATAAACAACAAACTTCTAACCTCCTAACCTCAAGGAAGAACTTTGAACTCATCAAATTTAAGCTTGCTTACCTACTCTCATCAGAGAAAGCTAATAAAATCACCTATCTATCATGAAACAAGTGCCCTCACAAAAACAAATAGTCCACACACTCAATTCAAAAGATTGAAAATAAATTAAGGATTTTATATCAAGAAAAACTCTCACACTCACAAATAAAATTCACATGTATGTGATGAGTCCACAAATTGGACTCATTTAGGCTATATTTTAATAGAAGTTGTTTCCTCAAATGCTTATTTTATCTCAATATCTGATGAAAACCTTTAAGTTTCAGGAATTTGAAGTTTGAAGGAAAGCATGGACACTACTTCGCAAAAAGGAACAAAAAGGCTGAAAAGAACAAGAAAAGGAAGGCCTGGGGATCGTCGAGTCCACTTGGAAAATCACCGAAGTGTCCCACTTCGCCTTTTGTTCCAGTGTGCTGAGCCCTGAATGGAAGGATCAAGTCGGCGGAAAAAGAGAGCAGTCTGTGCATCGCCGAGGAGTTCCGTGAAGCAATACTATTTCGCCCAATGACCCAGAGCACGACGATGCCAAAGGGTGGTGCAAGACGGTGATTAACTACACCAAAAGGCAAATCGCCGAGTATATCGGCGATTCCGACTAATGTCACCGAATGATCCGCCGCAGCACAGATTTCTGAAAACTATAAATACTCGTTGAGAGTTATAGCTTAGCATCAATTTTTAGTAGTATCATTAGACAATATAATTTTAGTACTTTTTATTTTACTCTCAAGTTTGGAGAGGGTTTTGGAAAACTTGAAGATAGGAGTTCATCTTCCCAAAGTTGGAAGTGGGTCTTCTCTATTCTTCTTCCTTTGCTTAAATCAAGGTTTAATTTCTTATACCCATTTGATTCCACTATCATTTTAGGTGTATTTTTTTATTTCTTGATGCATGGCTAAAAACCCCCATTCTTGGGGTGTGATTTAGCAAATATGTGCTGATATTATTGTTGGGTCTTACTTGTTGATAGGTTAGATGTATTTTAATGGTGATTTCACCTACTGGTTGTTGTTTAATTTAATGGTTTGTAGTTGCAAATACAAAGCCACCCATGTGTTTTCGACTTGCTCGAGAGGGAGGTCACGAAACCAAGACCACTAGAATGATGGCCTAAGGAGTAGGTCGACATGAGGTTCTGCCCGAGAGGATGAGCCTTAGTCCCATATCCTAACACTCAACTCGAGAGAGTGAGTGGGCTAAGGCGTAGGCTGGTCTTCATGCGGAAAATGGGTGTCCGAGAGGAACGTATTTGAAATGGGGTAAGTTGCCCGAGAGGGAACTTATTTCCATCTAAAGCTTAGCCTAGTCACTATTATCTTTCAAATTTCCTATCAAAAGAATGTACCCAACTATTTATCTCAACTTGTATTGCGGTCACACCCCAAGAACTCTTCCTCATACTTGATTTTCTTGCTATTTTTACTGTTTTTATTTACTCTTGTGACAAAACCCCCATTGTTATTTGACACTTTTGTGTCCCCCTCTTGAATTTATAATGTTTTTCATCGTTAATGTCTTTAGCTACGACTAACTAGAACTTAATTTTATTTCTCTATTAATTCTCGAAACCACTCCATTGGGACACAACCCCAACCCTTGGTTAGGTTACTATATTATTGACAATCGTAGACACTCGAACTGTAGGTTGGTGTCATTGGTCATGATAAGCATCAAAATGGTGCGGCTGCCGGGGAGCGATTTTATTTCAGAATTCTTAGTTTAATAGGATTTTTGTTCTTACTAGCGGTAGTTTACTAACTTTAGTCTTAGTTTTATTTTTCTTTGAGTTTTTTATTTTATACAGGCACCTGAGAATGGCCAAAAAAAGTTGTACCAAGTTAGCTTAGGCAGATCAAGAAGTCGAGGGTGACTTCATGTTAACTGCACTGGTAACTCAGCTGAACAGCTTGGCCACCAAGATCTCAGAGGTGGAAAACCAATGCAATAGCAAAGGGAGGTACATACCCCCTCATGAGCGGAGGAAGTCTAGAGATGGGGGGAGGGGGGGAATCGTGTCCAGGACACACTTCAAATCATTCTCCAAAAGATCACCGATCAAGATCGGGTGTTGGAAGAAATGAAGGAGAATATCGAAGTGTTGAATCAAATGATCGGATCTCACTCTAGATCAATCTAGCTAATCAGGTCACTCCTGATTTTTGCAGTGCCTCATCTCCACCCAAATGACATATTGGGGTCAACTAGTGACACTAGAGCTAACCCCAATAACGGAGAATAAAACAGGATTTGTGGCGTGTCACGACGTAAAATAAGTCTCTTCTTGGGAGGCAACCCAAGGTTTTACTACTTGTAATTACTATGTTAGAATAATGGTGTGTTGGTTTTGTAGGTTAAAGTGAGAAAGGTGTTGAAAAGTGCAAGTTGGCGAGCCAAGGATCTAGTTAGCGAATCACCGAACCTATCGGTGATTCTGATGAAATCCGTCGTTGTGGCCCCAAAACAAGGGATGTCCTGTAAAACTTAGTAGATAAGTATGTGTTCGGCGCGTCGTCGAGTTGATCGGCGACAAGACTAACGTCGCTGAATGGCCGAGAACTGAACGGTTATATAAAGGCCAAAGGTCAAATTTTTTAATCTCTCCCTTTCCCTCGTTTTAAACTTCTCAAAATCACACCAAAGGTACTTTTTCTTAGATTTTTACCTTTAGTTAGTATTTTAGTCGGTGATCAGTGCTTTAGGTTGGATTTCTTTGCTGCCTAGCATTTCAAAAAGAAACCAAATTGATCAACATCGAAGGTTAGTCTCTAAAACTCCGAACTTATTTGTGAAAATTTTGCACTCTTTTGCAATTATAGTATCAAGATGACGTGTGCTAGGCCTCTCTGATAGAAATAGGATGTTGTGATACTATTGTTAATTCAAAAATTTTGCCTAAAATGCTCTAATAGTCGAATGACTTAGTGTTTGTGCTTTGATTTGAATGAAATAGTAATTGGTGACTGCATTCTTAAGGGTATTCGTAGTTAAAAGGTCAAATTTGGCAAAATTGGATAAAGTTTAATTACTCCGGGGTGATGGGAAGTATAGGTCTTATGTGAATTTAGTGTACGCATGCTTTGATTTTGCTTTTGAAGCTCATAAGGTCGGTTTCGAGAGTTGGGTTGAAAAATAGGCACGTTGTGTCATTCGGCGAGCGGGGTCGAGCTCGCCGAACGGTTCAGCGGTTCGCCTATTGGTTATAGACCGCACTTAATTCATATCCTTAGTGCTGTAAAATCTGTAACTTTTGGCGGACACATTCGTGGTCGCCGAAATAGTCAGCGACTCACAGATAGGACTTTAGATCGCCTTTTCCATGCCCCTTATACTCTCTTTCACTGTATATTTTGGCGGATAACCTTGTCATCGCCGAAAGTAGTCGGCGACTCACTTAATAGGCTATTTCAGCACAAATTTGCCTAAAGTTTAAGCAAATCCTTTCGGCGAGCTCGACCTAGCTCGCCAAAGAGGTTTGGTGACTCACCGACTGGATCGGCGAGTGTTTCTGCAAAAAAATTCTCTGTGGTTGTGTTGAGTTTTGCCTAATCTCTTGATGTTTTGCAAATATGGTACACACAAACTTAAATGAGCCACCTCAAAAAAAGGCAAAGGGAATTACGAATACACCAACAATACACCATAAAATAAGCATGGGTAATGACATACTTCAACAATCTAAAGCCATTTAAACAAGTTCTATTCAAATACATTCATTATCAAGCAACCCACTTCATAAAGACATAAACTAGGAATAGAGAGAAATCATGGGTTCATGGAGTATTTTCATCTTAAATCATCAATACAACAACAATATAACCATAAGATGCCATTAGAAACCTTTTAAAACCATTTGGTGAAAGAACCCATGAGATTGAGTAAAACCTTAAGTTTTCATGAACTTGAAATCTTTAAAAGTTTACTTTGAAATTGGCTCTAGGGTAAAGACTAACCCTAGATGAAGGATCACCACACCTTTGCTAAGATTCCCCAAGAAATTTGATGAAGAAAGCCTTGAATCCAAAACCCTAGCTCCCACTTCTTCTTCTTCCTTGAGTTAGAGAGAAATATATAGAGAGAGAGAGAACTTTGGGATTTGATTTGGAAAAAAAGAGTGAATGACTAGTTTAAAAGACTTAAAACCTTATATATTTATCATATAATCCATTTAAAATCAACCCCACATAATAAAACATTAAAATGAAATTACCAAAAACCCCCAACTTGAGGCAGCCAGTCAAGGACCACGCCCAACTAAACGGGTCGTGAGGGGCACCACGGCTCGTGGTGGTGCCCGTGGTCCTTGAGGCAGTGTGCCTCCCATCCTTGCCAAGCCCTCCAAGGCCAAGGAAAGTCCACGAAAGCTCCCAGGATCTGTGGTTCACACCACGATTCGTGGTGAAGCTCGTGGTCATAGGGCAGCACCTAGGCAAAGTTGCCTTGCATCCCTTGAGCCTAAGTGAACTCCAAGTTCACTTTCACAGACAGTCTAGGGCACCACGGCTCATGGTGGTGCCCGTGAACTTTGGGACAGTAGCTCCCTCAACTTGCAACATCTCCCACCTAGCTAAGGCAACCCCATGAGCCTTCCCACACCCCGTGGTCATGACTACGAGTCGTGAAGTGGCTCGTGAAGGGGTGCCTTGGCTTCGCACCAAACTTGAGCATACTGCCTTGCCACCACGAGTGGAACCACGGCTCGTGGTGGCCATTATGGGTCATGAAGACCCTCGTGGTCTAGGGAGGAAGTAGCTAGGACTAGTTTTAGGTAGCCTAGGTTCCCAAACCATGGCCTACACCCAAAGCCCTTAGCCTTTGCCCTAACTCTTGATATTAATCCCACGTTAAGGCTCTAGTTTAACCTATCATTTTCGGAGTCATTACAAAAACGTCTCTAGACTTGCTTAATGGGACGAGAACCATTTTTGACTGCCAACTGATGGATTACTTGTTGACACCCAATTTTGACCGACCTATAGCCCTTTCAGGAGTGTTATTGGATTAAATACGTATTCTTAGAAAAAATATTTCAAGTTTAAAATTTTTATCAATTTTGTCTAAAAATCACATATTTTAGTATGCGTAATTTATAAAAAATATTGTAACTAGTATTAAATTATCATATTTATCAATAGTTAAACTCGAAATAATTACTTTACTTAAATATTCTAAAATATTAGATGTTTTTAATAATGTGTGAATATTTTAATGTGTGAATATTTTAATATGTAGTATTTCATTAATCAAATAGCGTTTCCTTATTCTTCCTCTAAATTATTTAAATTATAGCCCATTCTATTCCAATTTATTTCAATTCTTCTCCTCTTTCTATTCTATTTCGATTTTAGCCTTTAATTTCAATTGAGTTGCAATTTTAGCCATTTTGCTCATTACAATTACAACCACTTTCAGATTTCAATCCAACTCATCCCTTTTAATCTTGACCACCAATCTCACTCCAAGTTAATCCCATCCTTACATCTCTTTTAAATCAACGGTCCAGATCTATTTTCCTATTTTAATCTACCAAAAGAAACCAAACTATAAAATAATTCATTCTTTTCCTCCTGTACACTAAATCCGCCTCCCCCCACTCTCTATTCTCCAATTTTCTCCGGCCAGCGCAGCCTGCAAAAGAGCGGTTGAGCACTACCACTCCGCCACCAGGCAGATGACAGCGAGCTCCAACTGGCGAGATCTCCGACCAGCAGTCGGCGAGAGCAACAGCATCAACTGGCAAAGGCGAGCAGAAGCCGGCAAAACAGACAGCAATGGCGAGCACCGACGAAAGTTCCAACGAGGCCAGCAGTTGCTGGCCGCCTCTACTTCTCTCTTCTCTGGCAAAATGACGACATCAGCAGCAGCCTCCTGCAACAATAGCTCTGTACAACAGCAGTAACGAGAATACCCAACAACTGGGTGATTTCCATTCATCTCATCCCTGGTGAAGTTCGGGTTCGAAGACGGATCTTAACCGCTCCGTCCAGGTTCGTCCTCTTTTGATTAAAATCCCATCAATAAATTTCTTAGTTGTAACTAATTCTTAAATTACATGTTTATTCTATGTGAAAATCATTAATGCTTAAGCAATTTCATCTAAAGCATGAATCGAGTCCTTTTGTGGTTTTCTGATGGTTTAAGTCGCTCTTTTTATTATAAATTTAGTGTGAATTTGACTTGTTCTAAAATTCTCAATTAGAATTCCAATGATCCATGTAATATGCTTTTGTATTCAAGATTGGTCGTTCTTAAGTTAATCTGTTAAGATTTGATGATGAAATTTTCTCCTTAATTAATGTAGTTAGTGTTGAAAAAGAAAGTGATTGTCTACTTATTTGATCCTGTTACTGTTTAATTTTCTTATTTATGGTAATAAAACAAAATATTCTTGCTACAAATTATGTAAAATTAGCCTATAATTTGCTTGAATTATTTTTGCATAATATTGATTATTTGGTGCTAAAGTGAATCCGGACAGATTTTGTGTCTCTTAAGTAAGGTAAATTTTGCTTATTATTTTATTTTTTAATGTTAATTGATCATAATTGGCTTATTTGAAGTTGAATTGATTTTTACTTGTTATATTTTAGTAAAACTATATTTGATTGAGCTAAAAATAATTTAAAATAATATTACTGATTTGGCTCTTCTTTATTTAAGAAAAAATTATATTTCATTGGTTCCTAAAAATATACCCTTTCCTTCTAAACCATTCCCCTCTTCCATTATATAAAGAAGATCCCTCTCATTCTTTCCTAGACACTCTACATTCACGATTTATACTCTGAACAATCAGAAACATTCTCACACTTTAACAAGAATAAAATACTCTCTTAGGCTCTTCAAAAAGAGAAGAATAGTTGTTCATATATTGAAGAAGCTCTTGTGTTTCGGTGGACTGCTCTAAATCAATTCGGATTCAAGTTTGTTTGATGAATAATTGTTCTGCTTGACTGGTTAGTTCCTTTGATCAATGCAACTTTCTTGTCTTATATATCTTGCAAATTCAATGGTTATAATAAATAAAGGAAGCACCCGGGTTAGTTCTCTTCACTCCCCTTTTCTGATACTGTTATTTGTTATTGTTTGTTGTATGAACTTTGTTGCTAGAAATATGAGTATGTATGCGGTTATTTGTTTCAATAATATAATCTCCTTTTTAAAGTTTCTTTGTATTTTGCATTTATATTTGTAGGCCCCTGTGATGTTGAATAGGATCCTTTAGCTTATGCAAGATGAGAAGAGTCACTTGGATTGGGTGTCCAGGTTCACTTTAGTTAGAGATGTTTATTTAAATATTGTATGTCGTTGTTTGTTATTCGTTCATTCGGTTTGTAATAATGATGTAAACTGTAACTCTCTCTATATATGAAATACTTTTGGGGGATCGCCTAAGGGGGAGGGGAATTACGTGCTACTTGTTTATTTTATCGTAACTTATTTGTGTTAGAAAGCATGCCCATAGGATTGTGATTGTTTGATAGTTTGTATTTTAATAACATCGCTTTAGATCTAACTAAAATAAAATAAAACTATTTTCATTAATCCCATATTTTATCTTGTTTAATTATTGTTCAAAGATGATCATGTGTGTAGACACTTTAATTGTCTGTTAAAATGCATTTAGTTGATTTACATGACCACTTCTTAATTATAACAATAAATAATGTGGGTTTGCTCCTTTTTTTCACTTAATTCAACCAAAGCTCCTTTTTTATATAATAATAAATGAATAAATACGTGAATATTGTTAAAATCTGTTTTGTATTGAAATATTCTGCCGATGTTAGATATCATGCTTGTAGGTTCTAAATAATTCTTCACATACTTTTGGGTGTAGAAATTCATATAGGTGTCTAATGAGCTTTTTAGCTTACTGTTATTTAGAAATCATATTCATAGGCATTCTAATAATTTCCAGCATGTTATAACTAATTAAAATCATCTTAATATTTAAGAGAAAATCAGCATAAATATACCTTTTGAACTTAAATATGAAATGTTAAAATAAAATACTGCCCTGACTAAAGTCATGCCCAAAAATAAATTAGTCTGTATTGTAAATAATTTAGCCTGCAATATTAAAATCAATTAATTATTTCCTGCATTTGCTACTTGCTACCCGATTAAATCCAGCCTATAATTATTTTCTGCAACTGTCCTGCCACTTAGAATCAATCATTTCTTGCATGTTAAAAATCAGCTACTGATTAATTTCTGCATCCAATAAACTGATTGCTTAAAATAAATTTCTGAATTAATAATAAAATATGCTACTGTTCATTCCTGCATGCTGTAATATTTTTTGCCACTTTTTAAAATTAATTAATAAACTATTTTCTGCTTTAATATTTCTGCCCTTTTTTAAAAGTAGTTAATAATTGTTTTTTGCACTTGTAACAATTTTTCTGCCCTCTAAATTCCAAAAATGTTGTTATGCTGTCTATTTGTATGCACACACAAAGCATAAGAACTTTCACTAATTATGTGTGTTTGCATGCATGCAAAATTAAAATCTAGAGGCCAACTTAAGATTTGTGTGCTAAATGCTCGTCCTATTTGTTTTGCTTAGTGTCTAGAGGGCCTAATTAGGAGCCTATATTTTATTCTTGTCTAAAACTATCCCAATAGTAGTCCAATGCCTCTTGGACGTTAAGCAGGGGCGCTAGGCACCTTTTAGGACGTAATACATGTGGAAGGTGGGGTAGGGGTAGTTAGGCCCTTATGGAGATGATGAAATTGACTCAGGCTTAAAATGACAAATATTGATTTTGTCTTTTTGAATATTAAGCCGACCGAACAATAAGCCGAGTGCTGATCCGTAATGTCTGTGGGTTTCTAAGTCTCCCTTCCCTTTTCCCTTTTTATTTTTTTTATAATTATAACTGCTTGGGGTAGCTCAATAAATAAAATCAATCTTTCGCCTACCTGATTGTGCATATTTTGTCTTCTCGCTCATCTTCTATAAACTGTTTTATATTTTGTACTATGTTATCACCTAGTTTTGCATGCTTAATTAATTAAATAAATAAATGAAATGATCTTAATTGTTTAATGTTAGTTATCACCTCGTAAGCACGTTTAAATTAAATAACCAATAAATGAAGTGACCTTAATTGCTACTTGTAACCCCCACATAAATTGCATGAGATACGGCTGGGACCCACATTTATGGACCTCGAGGGATGCCTAACACATTCGCCTCAAGGTAACTTGAACCCTTACCTGATCTCTGGTTCGTTGACCTCTAGTTAGATTAGTTAGTTTAGTGTAATATCTCGCAATTTGAAATAGCTAGGAAAAAACTAAGAATTGGAAATAGTCATTTTTGGAAAGAATTGAAAATTTGGAAATTTCTTTAGGTTAGGAAAAGTGAGTTTTTGGTTAACTTCAAACGGCCATAACTCCTAGCTCAGGATGAGTTAGGTGTACTTCCAGATATGGTTGAAAAGCTCATGGAATGATCTTTCCAATGCTGTTGAGTTTGTGCGATTCCGAGTTTGTATGAGTAAGTTATGCCCTTTGGAAGTTGGGCTGTTAGATTAAGAAAAGTCCAATTCCGGATTTTTGAAGGGTAGTTTGGTCTTTTCCTTACCCTTTTATTTTAATTCATTTTTGGCAATTACTTATGGGTTTAAACTGAACTTAGACAGTTTACGCTTTTGGAAAAAGAGTTAGGGTTTTGAGAGAAGAGAAAAGAAGAGGAGAAAAGAGAAGAAAGAAGAACGTTCAAAATTCGTCAAGATCGTTGAGTTTGGCTTGTGGATTTCGTCGGGGTGATCCCCACAAGGTATGTGAGATCACATAGCGTTGGGTTAATTCGCCCACGCGCTAATCATGATTTATTTCAGCGAATTTAAGTTCTTGAAAGCTTAGAAATTGAGTTCTTGAATGGGTTTGTTGAAGTTTCATTAGATTCTTATTTTGTTGAATTCGTTGAAGAGTTGTTTGATCCTAATCTGTGATTTTAGGTTCGATTTTGAGTAGAATCTGATGTACTTTGAACATTTAATTGATTCTAAGTGTTGGGTAAAAGAACCCACGGAGTTTAGAGGGTTTAGAGATGAAAAACGAATAAGAGATTTTGTCTGACGAAATCAGACATCAGTGGCGCGTCGCGGAGCTGGTTCCCAGTTTTGGGAATTTTCATTTTGCGTCGCGGAGCCGTCACAGAGTCTACTGCCTCAAAAGTCATTTTTGAAACTAAAAATTAAATATGTCTCCACGTCGCGGACCCACCCTCAGATATTGATTTTTGGTCTTTTTCTCATGTTTAGCTATCTAAATTCATTCCTAAACATCATGAGATCTTTCCTATCACAAATCACGATCCTTGAATCCATAATTCAATTTATGGATCAGTTAGGAGTCAAGTAAAGAGAAGTCAAGAAGTCAAGAGTTAAGTTAAGAGAAGTTCATAAAGTTTCTTTTTAAAAGTCTTTTACAAACGTTTTAACTTTGTTTTAAGACTTAAGTTTTGAGTTCAGTAAAGAGTAAAGTTGAAGTTCTTTCCTTCAAAAGTATATGGGACTATGTATTCCCAAGAATTTAAAATGTTCACATTTAAACAAGAAAGGAAACCTCGATTTCCAAAGAGCATTCGGGTTAGTTTTCAGAAAAGAGTAATTGCTTTCTAAATGAAGCAAGAGGGGAAACTTTGATTTCCAAGATAGCCTTTGAGCTAAGTTTTTGAGCACTAATCTCAAATCACAGAAGAAGTATGTTTTTAAACATAAGAGCTAATATTATGTTGTTTTTGGGAGTAGTATTGAGCACCGATATGGCGGAGCGTTGAGAGAACCCACAGCCCCCATAAACCATGTAGCCATCATGGGTAGAAAAGGGTCATACTTTTTAGATGAATCCTTTTCGCATAGACTAGTGGATCCACTTAGTAATTTAGGTCATATACCCCTGGCAGGGTATAGGATGCGCTGGCAGCGTAAGGGAGATCGTTGTATCATCACAATAGCTCTTATGTGATGGTTGTCGGTTAGAGAAACTCCCACAACAGTACTTTGTATTTTTATATACATCAGTTTATTTGTATTTTTACATATATCTCAGAGTTATTTGTATCTTTGCATACACACACAGTTGACATCACGTTTTAAATAGCTTTTCTTTATATTGCACTTGTTTTAAACTGTTTTATATTGAAATAAATTCAGTTATGTTGAGTTGAGTTGAGCCAGGTAAGTTCTTCAGTTCCTTTCAGATTCTTTTCAAGACTATGTTGTGTTTAGCATTCCAACTCGCATACTCGTACATTCAATGTACTGATGCCAATTGGCCTGCATCGTATTATGATGCAGACGCAGGTAACTAGGATCGGCATCCAGTGCATCGTTGATCCAGTGAGCAGTACAGAGTCTGTTGGTGAGCCTCTTTGCATTTCGGAGGATCCCTTTTGTTTACTTTCAGTATTAGATTGTTCATTAGGATGTCGTGGGCCTGTCCCGACATCCATCTCAGTTGTTTTAGCGGTTTCATAGATAGTCAGTCAGATGTTAGTTCATTCGACATCATTTTATAATTTACTTATGTTCATATTTGAGTTGCCATTTTGGCGAAGTTAAATGTTTATTTTCAAAACACTATGAGTTCAGTTTGAGACAGTTAAGTTATTTAGCATTTGAATTTCTTTCTTATTGCATATAGTCTTCCGCTGAGTAAGTAAGTCAGGCCAAGGGTTCGCTTGGGTCCAGCATTGATTCTCGAGTGCCAGTCCCACCCAAGGTGTAGGCTCGGAGCGTGATAGTTAGACAGGTGCACTAACACGCCTTAATTCGTTAGATGACGACTTTTCAATCCAAAACAAAGCCCAAAAGAGTTGTCAGGTCGTGCATCCGAAACCCGTTTTGAGAAAAAACGGGGCGCGACAAACATGCCCATAAGATTGTGATTGTTTGATAGTTTCTATTTTAATAACATCGCTTTAGACCTAACTAAAATAAAATAAAACTATTTCCATTCATCCCATATTTTATCTTGTTTAATTATTGTTCAAAGATGATCATGTGTGTAGACACTTTAATTGTCTGTTAGAATGCATTTAGTTGATTTGCATGACCACTTCTTAATTATAACAATAAATAATGTGGGTTTGCTCCTTGTTTCACTTAATTCAACCAAAGCTCCTTTTTTATATAATAATAAATGAATAAATACATGAATATTGTTAAAATCTGTTTTATATTGCAATATTCTACCGATGTTAGATATCATGCCTATAGGTTCTAAATAATTCTTGACATACTTTTGGGTGTAGAAATTCATATAGGTGTCTAATGAGCTTTTTAGCTTAATGTTATTTAGAAATCATATTCCTAGGCATTCTAATAATTTCCAGCATGTTATAACTAAATAAAATCAGCTTATTTGATTGTTTTCTGCATATTTAAGAGAAAATCAGCATAAATATACCTTCTGAACTTAAATTTGAAATGTTAAAATAAAATACTGCCCTGACTAAAGCTATGCCCAAAAATAAATTAGTCTGCATTGTAAATAATTTGGCCTGCAATCTTAAAATCAATTAATTATTTCCTACATTTGCTACTTGCTACCCGATTAAATTCAGCCCGTAATTATTTTTGGCAATTGTCCTGCCACTTAGAATCAATCATTTCTTGCATATTTTAAAATCAGCAACTGATTAATTTCTGCATCCAATAAACTGACTGCTTAAAATAAATTTTTGAATTAATAATAAAGTATGCTACTGTTCTAACATATTCCTGCATGCTGTAATATTTTTCTGCCACTTTTTAAAATTAATTAATAAACTATTTTCTGCCCTTTTTTAAAAGTAGTTAATAATTGTTTTCTGCACTTGTAACAATTTTTCTGCCCTCTAAATTCCAAAAATGTTGTTATGATGTCTATTTGTATGCACACACAAAGCATGAGACCTTTCACTAATTATGTATGTTTCCAAGCATGCTAAATTAAAATCTAGAGGCGAACTTGAGATTTACGTGCTAAATGCTCGTCCTATTTGTTTTGCTTGGTGTCTAGAGGGCCTAATTAGAAGTCTATATTTTATTCTTGTATAAAACTATCACAATAGTAATTTAATGCCTCTTGGACGTTAAGTAGAGGCGCTAGGCACCTTTTAGGACGTAATGCATGCGGAAGGTGGGGTAAGGGTAGTTAGTCCCTTACGGAGATAATGAAATTGACTCAGGCTTAAAACGACAAATATTGGTTTTGTCTTTTCGAATATTAAGCCGACCGAACAATAAGCCGAGTGTTGATCCGTAAAGTCTGTGGGTTTCTGAGTCTCCCTTCCCTTTTCCCTTTTTATTTGTTTTATAATTATAACTGTTTGGGGTAGCTCGATAAATAAAATTGATCTTTCACCTATCTGATTGTGCATATTCTGTCTTCTTGCTCATCTTGTATAAACTGTTCTATATTTTGTACTATGTTATCACCTAGTTTTGCATGCTTAATTAATTAAATAAATAAATGAAATGATCTTAATTGTTTAATGTTAGTATCACTTAGTAAGCACATTTAAATTAAATAACCAATAAATGAAGTGATCTTAATTGCTACTTGTAACCCCTACATAAATTGCATAAGATACGATCGGGACCCCAATTTGTGGACCTCGAGAGATGCCTAATACCTTCCCCTCAAGGTAACTTGAACTCTTACTCGATCTCTGGTTTGTTAACCTCTAGTTAGATTAGTTAGGTTAGATAGGTGTCCTAATGCGCCTTAATTCGTTAGGTGGTGACTCTTCAATCCAAAATAAAGCCCAAAAGAGTTGTTAGGTTTTGCATCCAAAACCCATTTTGAGAAATAACGGGGAGTAACAGAATGGCGACTCTACTGGGGAGTTTAGGTTCTTACCATTACGTGTTTCATGCTTTATGTGGGGGTTTACTTGTTTTTGTGTATTTTCTTTGCTTGTTTGCTATTTACATGTTTAAATTACATATTTGCTTATTTCATGCATATTTATGTATTTATTTACTGCTTTATAATTGTTTATTTGTTACTACTTTCTATCTACATGCTAAGTGTTTACTGTTTTGATAAATTGTCATTCCAATCATATTTCCCCCACTTGGGACCCTCTTCGTTTTTAAAAAAATCTCGTGATGTGTGACTTTGTACATCTCACAAAATACTCTGATTCTCTTCAAACACCATATTAGAGAGATGGCTGAGGCATGGTCGATGCGGATAGTTTTACTACCGTGGAATTATGTGCCTTCTCACATAGAATTCTTTCAAGTCCGTGTCGAACCAACTCTTAGAAACCTCAAATAAGTCATACATGTTGCATAAACCTTAGGTAGCTTGACTCTTGGTACCAATTTGCACTCTTAGAAGCCACCTTATCGTATAAAGGGCTCCAACACCTTTTAGACAAATTGCATATTATTTGTCAATGTGATCGCAATAATTTAATCAAGTAAAATTATGTCAAAATGGAGTTAAGAATTTTCTTTGACTCTAAACTTCAAATTGACAAAGTATGACTAGAATTAATTATGTGACCTTTATTTTCCCTTTCAGTTATTATTGTCCCACTCTGAAAATGTTATGTCACTCATTTGAAATTATAAATTTTGGCTTGCTATATGCTACCTCGTGCTTGTGTTTGATTTACTTCTTTTGTTAAAGGTTGTCTAGTATTTGGACTTTGGCTCAACTAAAAATCTGCAATATGACAAATATGTTCAACTTTCGAAAAAATCACCCTTCTTCTCATTCAACATAAAGTACCTTTTGGACTATCTCTCCTCCTTCTGTTCTTGCTCACACCCTCTCTCAACGAGTATCTCCGACACACATCAATTTTGATGCTTTGTAAAATGATGGAATACATTAAAAAAAAATGGAGAGAAGTCTAAGCTAGATGCACTACAACAAAAAATGCATGACTTAGAGGAGAAGTGAATGGAAGACTAAACTCAAAACCTGCTCATGATCTGAGGTATGAGAAATTATGTTTGCACCCAAAAGTTGAATTGCCATCAGGATTTAAAATTCTGAAATTCAACATGTTTGACAGGCGTGGAGACCCAATGGCACATCTCAAGGATTTCTACAGCAGATTAGTTGGCTTAGAAAATAATGAACCTCTCCTAATGAGGTTGTTTATTCAAAGTTTATCAAGAATAGCCTTCACCTAGTACGTCAAACAAGACTTTGACAAATGGCTTGCATGGGAAAATATGGCTCAAGACTTTGTAGAGCAATACAAGTTTAACACTAAGATTGATCCTACAATGTTTGATTTGCTTAAAGTAAAGAAATCGAGTCACGAATCGTTTGAGGAATATGTCATACGATTGAGAATGGAAGCTTCCAATATACGCTATTCACCGCATGAAGAGGAGTTGGTCCAAACTTTCATCAGATCACTTGATGGCAAATACTACAAAACCCTGTTCTTCGCGGGTATTCAGAGCTTCGACAGTCTAATTCGAATTGGAAAAGAATTAGAATATGGCATTCAGTCCAGAAGAATTGTTGATGCACAAACTCCTCTTCAAGTCCTGAAAAATTCATTAGATGAAAGAAACAAGGATGGATCAACCTCTATACCTCTAATACAAAGCAATCATAATACTGAGCACATTCATGCTATTTTTTATTCATGTGACATGCGTTTCAAGCCTTACAATCCGCGAGTATCTCAACTTAAGGCATAGAAACCTCGTACCTTTACCCCTTTAATGGAAACTTTGACTAGCATTTTTCAAAGATTATGAGCTAAAGGACTTTTGAAGCCAAGAGAAGGTTGGATCCCTAAGCACTCTTCTTCAACTGTGGATCTATTCAAGAATTGTGCGTATCATTCAAATATTCAAGGTCATGACACCGAGGAATGTCCAGCATTGATAAATAAGATTCAGAATATGATTGAAAAAGGAAAAATTGTAGTGCAACAAGGACCACTAAACGATAATTGCAATCCTTCTACATCGAATGCAGTCATCGTTCAAGGAGATCCTACAGGAATATATTCAAGACACTTGACAAGGAAGCGCAAATCGCATCAAAGAAATTGAGGAGGACAAAACTCTTATGAGCAAAGTATCTCTATTGTTCTTAGACCTTATGCTTGGAACTTTTCTTTTGTTCTGCTCATTTCTCCTTGTACTCCTGAACTACGTTTGACCTGATTTCCTTTTGAATACGTAGGCAACCCTTTATTGGGTCCGGTCTCTATCAAATAAAATTTCTCCTCTTTCCTGTGGTCATTCAAAACATTCTTTTCCAAATTCAAATCTAGGCTAATTGACCCAGCCTTGAGCATAATTGTTGTTCAGATTCATAGTCGAGCCTTAATGTCCAAATATAAGACAATCACTTTTCTTGTTGAACTAATAATTTTCTTTGAGTGAAGCAGGATCACAAAGTCCCTACACATGAAATTGGGATAGAATTTTTGAGGGAACCTCAAAAATTTCATAAAGTGAGTATATATCTTATACTCTAAACTGGGGCAGGAATTTTTGAGAAATCCTCAAAATTTTCATCACAATGGAGTGCAACTCCGAAATCAAAGCAAGCAAAGGTATGACTCAATCTTGCTTTCCAAATTTACGATTTTTCTCTAGATGAAGGAATAGATTTGACATAAGGAGCTACTATTTGAATCAAGCTACCATTTGACTATTTCGAAAATGCTATTATCAACTTGCTATTGTGACTTATCGAATATTCATAGGCTCGTCTGCCTTACAATACGACATTAGGCTCGTCCGCCTTACAATACAACATTAGGTTTGTCTGCCTTACAATACGACATTTAGGCTCGTCTGTCTTACAATACGACATTAGGTTTGTCGGCCTTATAATAGGACATTAGGCTCGTCTGCCTTACAATACGACATTTAGGTTCGTTCGCCTCACAATAGGACACCAGGCTCGTCCGCCTTACAATACGACATATAGGCTCGTCCGCCTTGCAATACGACATATAGGCTCATCCGCCTTACAATACGACATTTAGGTTCGTCCGTCTTACAATAGAACATCAGGCTCGTCCACCTTACAATATGACATTTAGGCTCGTCCGCCTTACAATACGACATTAGGCTCGTCTGCCTTACAGTAAGACATTTAGGATCTTCCGCCTTATAATAAGATGCTTAGCTTAACACTATTCTGCGGAGATCGGTCGCAATTCTTCAAGAAGTTAAGCCAAAGTTTATCAGGGTTTGCACTATATCTCTCAAAGCAGATACGTCTTCCTATCTCCTCTTGTCATTATTATTTTCTAGCACTTATATTTGTATCATGTTGGTTCACACTTTTTGAATTTATAAGCTAGCATTTTATCTAGTCATATTAGAAATTGCAGGCGAGATCGATCGCCCTCTCAGCTACAATTATCATGTTCACCTGTCTTTCGCAACAAAGACCCTATCAATTACTTGCTACTCGTTGGAATTCGCTCTGTCATGCTATTCTTGCTACTCTAGTCCTATATATTCAAGCCGTTATCATTCTTGTTCAAATATCCTATTGGTTATTTTTTCAATTTTAGGAGCTTCGTTTGTACCTAAATCTAGAACTACACACGACCTAATTCTCGTATAACCAGAGATATGTAGGCGACTTAATACCAAAGTCTAGGTCGTACCCCTTTCCAACTCTATGTCCTTTCACTTGATCCAACTAACATCTCTCGTCGGTCAAACAAAATCGGCTACTAAGTCAATGTTGGTTGCCCGACAATTCATCCTTCATTCTCAAGCAACCAAGGGGCTGCTGTTGACACCCAATTTTGACCAACCTATAGCTCTTTCGGGAGTGCTATTCGATTAAATGCGTATTTTTTAAAAAATATTTCAAGTTTAGAAATTTAATCAATTTAGTCTAAAAAATCATATATTTTAGTATGCATAATTTATAAAAATTATTGTAACTATTATTAAATTATCATATTTATCGATTGTTAAACTCGAAATAATTACTTTACTTAAATATTCTAAAATATTAGATGTTTTTAATAATGTGTGAAAATATTTTAATATGTAGTATTTTATTAATCAGATAGCATTTCCTTATTCTTCCTCTAAATTATTTAAATTATAGCCCATTCTATTCCAATTTATTTCAATTCTAGCCCTCTTTCTATTCTATTTCGATTTTAGCCTCTAATTTCAATTTAGTTGCAATTTTAACCATTTTCTCATTACAATTACAACCAATTTCAGATTTCAATCCAACTCATCCCTTTTAATCTTGACCACCCATCTCACTCCAAGTTAATCTCAGCCTTACATCTCTTTTAAATCAACGGTCAAGATCTATTTTCCTATTTTAATCTACCAAAAGAAACCAAACCTTAAACTAATTCATTCTTTTCATCCTCTACACTAAATATGCCGCCCCCCAGTCTCTATTCTCCAATGTTTCTCCGGCTAGCGCAGCCAGCAGAAGAGAGGTCAAGCACCACCACTTCGCCACCAGGCGAATGACAGTGAGCTCCGACTGGCGAGATCTCCGACCAGCAGTCGGCGAGAGCAACAACAGCAACCGGCGAAGGCGAGCAGAAGTCGGCAAAACGGACACAATGGCGAGCACCGGCGAAAGTCTCGGCGCGGCCAGCAGCCGATGGCCGCCTCTACTTCTCTCTTCACCGGCAAACTGACGCCACCAGCAACAACAACCTGCAACAACAGCTCCGGATAGCAGTAGTAACGAGGACAACCAACAACTAGGCGATTTCCATTCTTCTCATCCCCGGTGAAGTTCGGGTTCGAAGACGGATCTTAACAAATCCATCCAGGTTCGTCCTGTTTTGATTAAAATCCCATCAATAAATTTCTTAGTTGTAACTAATTTTTACATTACATGTTTATTCTATGTGAAAATCATTAATGCTTAAGCAATTTCATCTCAAGCATGAATCAAGTCCTTTTGTGGTTTTCTGTTGGTTTGAGTTGTCTAAGTCGCTCTTGTTATTATAAATTTAGTCTGAATTTGACTTGTTCTAAAATTCTCTATTAGAATTCCAATGATCCCTATAACATGCTTTTGTATTCAAGATTGGTCTTTCTCAAGTTAATTTGTTAAGATTTGATGATGGGATTTTCTCCTATATTAATGTAATTAGTGTTGAAAAAAGGAAGTGATTGTCTACTTATTTGATCATGTTACTTTTAAATTTTCTTTATTTATGGTAATCAAATAAAAGACTCTTGCTACAAATTATGTAAAATTAGCCTATAATTTGCTTGAATGATATTTGCATAATTTTGATTATTTGGTGCTAAAGTGAATCCGGATAGATTTTGTGTCTCTTAGTAAGGTAAATTTTGCTTATTATTTTATTTATTAATGTTAATTGATCATAATTGGCTTATTTGAAGTTGAATTGATTCTTACTTGTTATATTCTAGTAAAACTATATTTGATTAAGCTAAAAATAATTTAAAATAATATGACTGATTTGGCACTTCTTTATTTAAGAAAAAATTATATTTCATTGGTTCCTAAAAATATACCCTTTCCTTCTAAACCATGCCCCTCTTCCATTATATAAATAAGAGCCCTCTCATTCTTTTCTGGACACTCTACATTCATGATTTATACTCTGAACAATCAGAAACACTCTCACACTTTAACACTTTACAAGAATAAAATACTCTCTTAGGCTCTTCAAAAAGAGAAAAATAGTTGTTCATGTATTGAAGAAGCTCTTGTGTTTCGGTGGACTGTTCTAAATCAATTCGGATTCAAGTTTGTTTGCTGAATAATTGTTCTTCTTGACTGGTTAGTTCCTTTGATCAATGCAACTTTCTTGTCTTATATATCTTGCAAATTCAATGGTTATAACAAATAAAGGAAGCACCCGTGTTAGTTCTCTTCCCTCCCCTTTTGTGATACTGTAATTTGCTATTATTTTTTGTATGAACTTTGTTGCTAGAAAATATGAGTATGTATGCGGTTATTTGTTTCAATATTATAATCTCCTCTTTAAAATTGCTTTGTTTTTGCATTTATATTTGTATGCCCCTGTGATGTTAAACATGATCCTTTAGCTTATGCAAGATGAGAAGAGTCACTTGGATTGGGTGTCCAGGCTCACTTTTGTTAGAGATGTTTATTTAAATATTGTATGTCGTTGTTTATTATTCGTTCATTCGGTTTGTAATAATGTTGTAAACTCTAACTCTCTCTATATATGAAATACTCTTGGGAGATCGCCGAAGGGGGAGGAGAATTGCGTGCTACTTGTTTATTTTATCGTAACTTATTTATGTTAGAAAGCATGCCCATAGGATTGTGATAGTTTGTATTTTAATAACATCGCTTTAGATCTAACTAAAATAAAATAAAACTATTTCCATTAATCCCATATTTTATCTTGTTTAATTATTGTTCAAAGATGATCATTTGTGTAGACACTTTAATTGTCTGTTAGAATGCATTTAGTTGATTTGCATGACCACTTCTTAATTATAAAAATAAATAATGTGGGTTTGCTCCTTGTTTCACTTAATTCAACCAAAGCTCATTTTTTTATATAATAATAAATGAATAAATACGTGAATATTGTTAAAATCTGTTTTGTATTGAAATATTCTGCCGATGATAGATATCATGCCTATAGGTTCTAAATAATTCTTGACATACTTTTGGGTGTAGAAATTCATATAGGTGTCTAATGAGCTTTTTAGCTTACTGTTATTTAGAAATCATATTCCTAGGCATTCTAATAATTTCCAGCATATTATAACTAAATAAAATCAGCTTATTTGATTGTTTTCTGCATATTTAAGAGAAAACCAGCATAAATATACCTTCTGCCACTTTTTTAAATTAATTAATAAACTATTTTCTACATTAATATTTCTGCCCTTTTTAAAAAGTAGTTAATAATTGTTTTCTGTACTTGTAACAATTTTTCTGCCCTCTAAATTCCAAAAATGTTGTTATGCTGTCTATTTGTATGCACACACAAAGCATGTGACCTTTCACTCATTATGTGTTTGCAAGCATGCTAAATTAAAATCTAGAAGCCAACTTGAGATTTACGTGCTAAATGCTCGTCCTATTTGTTTTGCTTGGTGTCTAGAGGGCCTAATTAGGAGCCTATATTTTATTCTTGTCTAAACCTATCCCAATAGTAGTCCAATGCCTCTTGGACGTTAAGCAAGGGCGCTAGGAACCTTTTAGGACGTAATGCATGCGGAAGGTGGGGTAGGTGTAGTTAGGCTCTTACGGAGATGATGAAATTTACTCAAGCTTAAAACGACAAACATTGGTTTTGTCTTTTCGAATATTAAGCCGACCGAACAATAAGCTGAGTGTTGATCCGTAAGGTCTGTGGATTTCTGAGTCTTCCTTCCCTTTTCCCTTTTTATTTGTTTTATAATTATAACTGTTTGGGGTAGCTCAATAAATGAAATCGATCTTTCACCTATCTGATTATGCATATTCTGTCGTCTCGCTCATCTTCTATAAACTGTTTTATATTTTGTACTATGTTATCACCTAGTTTTGCATGCTTAATTAATTAAATAAATAAATGAAATGATCTTAATTGTTTAATGTTAGTTATCACCTAGTAAGCACGTTTGAATTAAATAACCAATAAATGAAGTGACCTTAATTGCTATCTGTAACCCCCACATAAATTGCATGAGATACGGATGGGACCCACATTTGTGGACCTCGAGGGATGCCTAACACCTTCCCCTCAAGGTAACTTGAACCCTTACCTGATCTCTGGTTTGTTGACCTCTAGTTAGATTAGTAAGGTTAGATAGGTACCCTAACGTGCCTTAATTCGTTAGGTGGCGACTCTTCAATCCAAAACAAAGCCCAAAAGAGTTGTTAGGTCGTGCATCCGAAACCCGTTTTGAGAAAAAATGGGGCACGACACTACTACTTTAGGATTCAAGCCAGACATTTCTTTATAACTCCAAGCAAAGCCATCCATATATTCTTTGAGTATATTCATATAAGCGATTTCTTCATCAACTTCTAGAAAGGCACTAAGGTAAGTTGGCCTTGGGTATTCATCAGTGCCAAGGTTAACTTCCTTTAAAGGATCTATAGTGGTCTTCACTCTTCTTCAGGTTATGGTGAAGCATCTCCAACATCTTCCTCTTCTAGAGGAGCATTGTCATTGACAGATATGTGATAACACTAGACAACATCTTCCAACTTTTTATCAATCTTCGTTTGTCACTCTTAGATAACTTCTCAGATATTTGTTATTCTTCTTCTTTAATGGACCTAACCTCTTAAACACAGAAGTTCTTGTAGTCGGATCTCTAAGGCGATTAAAGATGGAGGGCTTTTTGTTGGAAGTAGTGACATCATCTTCTACAGTTATCTGATTATTGCTTCCCTTCTTATGGAAATGCGAATTGGTGGCGGTTGGCTATAGCCTAGGCCTTCACGTGCTTGCCTAGTTGTATCTTCTAATGAGAGTTTCCCAAACATTAATTGCTCATTAGGGTTATATCTAGCCTTCACAAATAACCTGTAAGCATTGGGATCAAAACCTTTTCCAGTGCATATTGTAGGGAGTGCCATATCTCACACTTGATTTTGATGATTGACTTTACTGGCAAATTCGAAGACAAATTTACTGCATCAATCTGTCTGATAGGAAGAATTAGTCCTTTCAATGCATTTTCTCGAAGGTTAGATGATTGGCCTTCTTCTTTCTTCACCTTTGGAACATAACGAAGTATAGAAGTCAACTTCTTCTTTGAAGACATGATATTTCCTTCATTCAGAATGGGACAAAGTTCTTTGGTGTCAACTTTTACCTTTTTGACAGCCACATCGATTCTTTTGCTTGTGATCTTATCATACTTGATTGATTTGACATCATTAGATTTTACCCCTTTAACAACATAACTCTTGAAATAGAATTGTGCATCGACGAAGTGTGTCTCAACTTCGGTGAAAGGATTATCATCTGCAACCATCTTCCTTTCAATCCCGCCTTCAAAATACTTCAAATATTGATAGTAAGAAGATGATACAGTTTTATTCTCATGTACCTAAGTCCTGCCAAGTAATATATTGTATGACATCTTTGCATCGATCACATGCTTCATGCGCTTGATTGCAATCATGTGGATTTTAATAAATAGAGCATATGGCCTCTATCCCCCTTGATTGAATCCTTGTATCAATAAACGACTTTCACTAATTCTTTAGTTGTGATGTCGAGTTCCTTCAATGTGTGGATAGGTAGAATGTTGACTCTAGATCCTTAATCTATTAAGATTCTGTTTATCTTCTTCTCTAGCACGTGACCCACCATATACAAAGGACATTGTGTAGTGTTTCACCAAATAGATCATTATTTATAAATGTGATTTTTGTATCACATGCATGTGCTTCTTGGGAAAAGGATTCAATAGATTTTTCAGAAGATGAAGGAGACATTATTGATGAGATTTTTCTCATTGCTTCTTCTCCGTCACTAGGAGACACTTTTGGTGAGGATTCACTCGATGTTCCTTCTTTGTCAAGAGGAGACACAATCATTGTTTCTTCTTTATCAACATTGAAATATGATGCCTTGATATTGTCATGAGTAGACTTTGTGCATAATCAACTTGGTAAGAATGCCTCTAGAGTCACAAGATGTCAGGGTTTCTAATAATGATGCATTTCTACCTTTTCCCTCTTTGGGCGCTTAATTGATTTCTGCTTCTCCAGTTTCCATACCATCTTCCTTCTAATCGGTTGCTCATATGATTCTTTTCATAAGCTTGACTTGTTGCATCTTCGCCTAGTAACAAGAATCTAGCCTTCATCACCATCTATATCAATTTGAGATTTGTCTTGCTCGAATGACTCATCTTCACATTTTTCAGAGCTACATATTTGGACCGGATCAAGCGAGTCAAATGTGATAGATATTTGGTTAGAACTATCTTTCTTATCAATCAAGGACAATCTTCTTTTCATTAACCAATCGCATCGCTCTATCCTTGAAGACAAAACATATTTCAAGAGGATGGCTCATAATTCTGTGATACTTGCAATAATTTGGGTCATTGGTTTTTCTAGCTTCATCATGTCGCTTTATCTCTGGCAACTCAATGAGCTTTAACTCGAGCAACTCATCAAAAATCTCATAAATGTCAGAATTCAAGAAAGGATATTACTTTCCTTGCATCTCTCTCAGTGTCGACTTTTGATTTGAACGTGCTTGGAAAGTCATTCTCACACTTTGTTTCATGCCTTCCTTTGTCGTGAACTTCATAGGCGACCCAATAACATTCATAGATTCTTTGTTGTCATTCTTTGGCACAAATTTGCTCCATCTATTAGGTTTCTGCTTGTACCTTCCTTTACGAGGATCATGGACAAACGTCATATCTCTTCCAGCAAAGGATATGCTCAACTCCATATCATGAGCGTGAGTAGCTAGATCCTTGAAGGATTTTGATTTTATTCCTTGTAAGATATAAAGAAGCTCCCAGTGCATTTCTTGGATATAAATTTCTAATGCAGAAGCTTCACTAAGCCTATCCTTGCAATTTAGGCTCGCGTTCCTCCAATGATTTATAAAATCTATAACCGGTTCATCCTTACTTTGGCGAGTATTTGTGAGTTCTACCATTCTCACCATACGCCTTGTGCTATAGAAGCGATTGAGAAACTTGTGCTCTAGGTTCTCCCAGCTATCAATAGAATTGGGCTCTAGATTTATGTACCAATCAAAGGCATTTCTTTTTAGAGAGCGGACAAACTGCTTGACAAGATGGTCTCTATAGATTCCATCATTATTACATATATCCACAAAGTGTGCAACATGTTGCTTCAGATTTCCTTTCCCCTCAAATTGTTGAAATTTGGGAGGTTGATAACCAGTAGGCATTTTGAAGTTATCAATTCTTGCAGTGTATGGCTTCACATACATATGAGAAGACTTGGTGGAGACTTTATACTTATCTTTGATTGTACCGTCAATGAACTCTTTCAAGCGATCGAGTGGGATTATTCTTTCAAAAGAAACTGACATCTCATAAACAAGCGATGCTTGCTTCGCGAGATTTTCGATCGCTTAAACTTCAACACCCTTTCCAGGTGCATGGCTAGCTTCTCCATCTAAAAGGCCTTTCATCCTATCCATAAATTTGTCAATTTGATACTCTTGGGGCTGTACATAATTGGTTAATCCTTCCACCAACTTCAACAGATTTGCAAGTTGTTTCTCAGAGGGAGAAGCAACAGTTACCATTGATTGCATGATCATTGTGGATATGGGAGAATAGCATTTATTGTCGCATAAGTTGATCTTCAATAGACTTACATTACGTGATGCATGTGGAAATGATTCATTGGTTGAATCATAGTTCTCATTTATGGTAGAGTTCTTAGAACCAGATTGATCAAGTAGAGCCAAGGTCTTCTTGATCTTTTCAGCAACACTGCTTCTTCCTTATAAAGCATTTGTGGAGTACCTTGATCCGTTTGGAGTTGAAGATCTAAAAACAAGAGTTGATATGGATGACACTTGAAGTGTTTGTTATCCTAGCGTAGCAGCCTTGCTCCTCATAATAGCTTCGAAACTTTCAAAGGTAACACCTAGAATTCCTTCAACTTCTTTAGAGAATTTGGAGCTAGTGATCTTAGAGGCAGTTAATTGAGAGTTGATCTTCATGAAAGTCATTTTAATATTCTTTGATGCTTGAAAAGTTGAGATGAGAGTAGAGATTGTCCCAGTAGGCGTGCCAGAATTTGTAGACAATAAAATTCGCATTGAGAAAACAATAATCAAGAACGGAAAAGTATCGCAACAATCATATTTATTTATTTTAAGTGCGAGTGTTACAATCTCTATGATTCCTCTGAATTCGCCTTTTTGGATATAATTGAAGGGCTCTTGAGCTTGATCTTGAATTTATCTTGAACTTGATCTAGGACTCAAGGGCTTTAAATCTTGTTCTTGAATCTTCGATGAACTTGAACTTGAATTTTATCTTGATCTTGACTTTTACTTGAATTCAAGGGCTTCGAGCTTGTTCTTGAATCCGATGGCCTTGATCTAGATCGTTCTTGAACTTGAATGCTTAAATTTGAAACTTGTAGTGTATAGAGAAATTTATAGCATTTGTACCACAAGCTTTCTCTAGCTTCTTGTTTAGAATTTTCGGTCCCTTTTCTGAATTATGAGGACACTTGTTTATAGTTTTAAAATAGATGAGTTGTGATAAGAACATGATTCCTTTCGGCCAATCAATTTAAGTAACATAACATATGGACTTTGTAACACCCCATAAATTTTTTGAGTTAAGACTCGAACCATCCTTCGTTGTGAGTAGGATCTTACCAAGGAATTTAAATTTCTTGTGAGTTTAGGTCACTATATGTAGCACCTTGAGTTCCAAGAAGAACTAAAGAGAGTTCATTCAAGTCATTTCTAAGTTTAGGGTCAACTTCAAACGACCATAACTTTCAGTATAGGATGAGTTAGGTGGCCCATAAGGTATCAAATGAAAGGTCTTTAAATTATCTTAACAACGCCACTGAGTTTGATAATTTTTGATCTTGTATGAGTGAGATATGCCCTTTTTAAGTTAGGCTAACCAACTAAGGAAAGTTACCCGAAAATAGTGAGGGGTATTTTGGTCTTTTCCTTACCCAATCAAATTTAATTCATTTTTAGTAATGTTTTAGGGGTATAATATGATTGGGTTCAATTTTATAATCCTAATATACGCCTAGGGTTTTAGTTGAGAGTTCAAGAAGAGAAAAGAAGAAAAATAGGAGAAAAGAGGAGAGGACCAAATCGTTCGTCGAGGTTCTTGAGTTTTGTTACGAATTTTATCCATGGGTTTAATCCCTAAGAGGTAAGTAAGCTTCCATAGTGTTGGGTTCGATCACTCACACACCAATCATGTTATTTTAGTGCAATTTCATTCTTGAGGTTGAAAGATTAGAGTTTTTGAAAAGTTCTTGATAAGTGTTCTTGAAATTCATTCTAAATCTTGTTTTATTGGGGTTTTGATGAATTCTTGAGATGAAACTGAGTGTTTTGAGGGCTGTATCGAATAGATTAGAGTGTACTTATGTTGAATAATTTATTCTAAATGACTGGGGAAGAAACCATTCGATTCTAGGTGAATTACGATAAGAAAATGAGCAAATAAATTCATCGGGTTTTCTAGGTTGGGGCCTGGTGTCCCGCGCCAGTCAGTGCGCCCCAGATTATGTTCTGTAGTTTAGAGGCTGGCGTCCCGCACCACTCAATGCGCCATGGTCGCCTGCCCCATCCAGTTTGCAGTCGGTTGCTCCGTTTAAGTTCTTTTAAGGTGTACCTTCACTTCCTTTTGATTCTAAACACTCTAAACTACTTCTAAACACCTAGAAATCATTCCTAACATGATCATAACCTTGAATTCATGATTCAAATTCAAGGTAGAGTTAAGAGTTAGGTTTTGAGAGTTCTTCCGAACATTTTGCGAAAGTCCCTTTGAGTCTTTTTTAGGAGTCTTCTACAACTTCTAATAACTTATTTCAAGACTCGATCAAGTGAGTATGAGAGTGAGGAGAATGTATTCTTGAGTCTACTTTATCATCACGATCCTTCATATCATGAACCATAACTCTTGAATTCATAATTCAAATTCAAGAGAGAGAATTAAGAGTAGAGTTCAAGAAAGCTTTTGAGTTCAATTGTGAACCCTTTGAGATCAACTATCGATTTGAACTACGTTTTGAGGAAGTAAGTATGAGAATGAGAAGATTCATATACATGAGTTCCATATTGTTATGGAGACACTCGAGTCGAGTCGTTCATGCCCATGAATTCCCGCATGAACTCCATAATTTGAGTATCTTTGAGGAGAGTAGTATCTTCAAGTTCTATGTCTGAAGTATTGAATTCATAATCCTTTTGAGATTATATTTCTAATCATGGGACTAATACATGTTACCCATGAAACCCTTGAGTTGAGTTGTTCATGCACATAATCGTGCATGAACCCTATGAGCCCAGACGACTAGAGATGAGTAGTATCATTGAGTCTTGAGTTTTGAGTTTTGAGTGTTGAGGTTCTTTATTACTATTAAGATCAATGAGTTGAGTCGTTCATGTTCATAATTCCACATGAACCCTTGATTTGAGTTATAAATTTTAAAAAACTTTTTAAAGCCAACACTAGAGATCTTAAACTGAGTTTTGAGAAAAGAGTTTTCTAAAACATGATTGTATGACAATCGAGTATGCCATCAATTTAAGAGCAGCATGATATCTAGATATACCATCAATGTTTATGCAGTATGACTTAACGAGTCATCAATGATCATATTACAATATGATTTTGAAATGTTTTTGAGAAAGAGTAGAGTTGAGCTCATTTTCTTTAAAATGATAAATGGGAACTAAGTATTCACAAGAGTAAATGTTTTCATATTTAAGACGAGAGGAAACTGAGATTTCCAAGAGAGCTTTTGAGCTAGTTTTTGAATAATTATCTCAAACCACATAAAGAGTTATGGTTTTAAACATATGAGCTAGTTACATTTTGGGAGTAGTATTGACCACCGATTTAGGGACGAGTTTGAGTTCAGATAATTCAAAGTTTTCATAAATCGTGTAGCTAACATGGGTAGAAAAGGGTCATACTTTTTAGATGATTCCTTAGTGATTTTTAGCATAGACAAGTGGATCCTCTTAGTAGTTAGGTTCTATACCCCCGACAATGTATAAGATGGCCTTGACAGCGTGAGGCAAGACACTGTATCATGACATAGCTCATAGTGGTGGTTGTCGGTTAGAGAAACTTCTACAGAGATATTTTGTATTCTTACATACACTGATTTTATTTTGTATTTTCATATACAAACAAAGTTTATATTGTATCCTTGCATACAAACTTAGTTACTATTGAATTTTTCAATACATTGAGTTGTTTTCTACTGTTTTAAAAGCTTTCCATATATTGCATCTGTATTGTTGCTTTATATTGAGTTGAGTATCCATAGTTGAGTACCTTGAGTTGAATATCTTATTATTGAGTTGAGTCTTATTTTCTCTGAGTTGAGTTGAACTATGTTTCTTTGAGTTGAGTGAGTTGAGAAGAGGTAAGTATGTTTCTTTTCCACTAGTTCAAGCTTATGTTTATGCTTTAGAATTCCCCTTACATGCTCGTACATTCCATTTACTGAGCCATTTGGCCCGCATCATTTCATGATGCAGATAGAAGTATTCATGATCATCAATAGACGCTTCATTGATACCATATGCACTTCGAGTTAGCTATGGTGAGCCTCCTTACTTACGGAGGATTCCACTTGTACTTTTAGTTATGTCCGTTGTTAGGATGTCGTGGGTCTTGTCCCGACTTCCAATCATTGTCAGTTAGAGGCTTCATAGATAGACCGTTAAGTTTCAGAAGTCTGTTCATTTAAGTTGCCTGTTTTATGGCGAATTGAATATATTATTTTTATTTAGAGTTATTCATTTGAGTTAAAGATTTGTAATTGAGTTCAATGAATTTTATCCAGTTTTTTAGCTTTGTATGCTTGAGTTAGTCTTCCGCTTGTAGTCAACCCGAATGAGGGTTCACTTGGGGACCAACAATGGTTATCGAGTGCCGGCAACGTCCAGGGTGTAGGCTCTGATCATGACAAACTTGGTATCAGAGCACATAGTTCAAGTGTACTAGGGTGTCTATGAAGTCGTATCGGTAGGATCTTGTTTATGGTTGTGCCCACTTCTATAAATAAGAGACTGTAGACATTTAGGAAAAGTTTCCCTTCTTTCATACTCTAAATCGTGCAATAGAGCTATGCCATAGAGATTTATTCATACTCGTGCATTTCTTAGAATCATTTGACTACCTATCATACTAGATGTGGTTGAAAAGTAAAGCCCAAGATCCTTATGGATGAGTTGTTCTTAGCAAAAGTCTTGAGGAAGTCATGAGACTGCAGAAGATCTTGAGAGGAGCCCATGAGTGAGTTAAGTGTTGAGTTTCAGAGGAATGCACTCATGTTCATATGAATCGTGTGTTGAAGCTAAAGGTGAGTTGTACTCTCTTCTTTAAGCCCTGTTTCAGTTGAGATCCTTATGAGGAAATATGTTTAGAGCTTGGGTAGTATTCTCATCCAAAAAGGTAGCATGAGTTACGAAATTATGAGCAGTAGTAGTGAAAGTGCCCAGAGTTAGAGAAAAGTATGCAGAGGTCGAGAGATCTATGAAAAGGTTAGTGATGGGGTAGATTATGTTATTGCAATCATGCACTTGGTCAGTTATAAGTGATGAGTTCCTTTATGAGTAAAAAATGAATAGTAATGTTGTAGAGAGTTCTTGATAGAAGGAAGAAAAATAGTTACTAGTCAAGATGAGTTAGAGTATATTTTAACCAGAATAGAGTTGATGTCAATGTGTCATCGTGTTAGAGGAGACTAAGTATATGTGTGGAATCAGATAGCACAGTATTCATGAGATGATAGATCCAAACTAGGCTTTTGAACTTTGAAGGGGGAAACACCATGGTATTCAGAAGATGATAGAACTATTTGAGAGATAAGGATTGACTACTTGTCACAAGGTCCTAGGGGACTAGTGTTTCTAAATTTGTGCATAGTAGTGGTGAGTTAGTATAGTAGACGAGCAATCATATTGATATTCGGGTTTAGTAATAAACATTAAGCTTGAATTTGAGATGAGTATCATGATCAAAATAATGGCAACATGAGGATGATGATGTTAGTCTTGAGATTTGATCTAGAAGACTTAACATAGAGAAGGTGAGAAATTGAGATGTTAGCTGCAATAAATATGAGTGGTACAAGTGAGAGACCCTAACATTTAGATAAGGGCAGTGAAGTGTGGTTGACACAAAAGTAAAAAAGAGCATTAAGAGGTGTACCGAGAGTGTATCTAATTAGAAGAGGTTAACAAAAACACCTTAGAAAGAGGTCTTAGTACCTGCTTATGGAGAGTTCAGTAGTCATGAGATAAACTCCTTCCGAGTGTTAGAGTAAAAGAGGATTTAATTAGACCAGTTTAGAGATGATGGAATAGGTCCATATCTTTCAAGTGTCAGCTTTAGACCTAAGGGGGAGATGAAAAGATGAGAAATCAAGTCAAGTGTTTGAGAGTAAGATAGTAATGAGTTCTAAAGAGTATGGAGATATCCTTTTGAAGGTCCTTTTAGTAATAGAGTGATGTTAGAAAAATGAGGTTGATGTTCTTATCGTGATAGTGATGGTGTGATAATTCCATCTAAGGTTATAAATAAGGAGGAAGATGAGGATGAGGTTTTACTATGAAGAATAGTTAAATGAGAGCCCTTAGTTGGTTCCGAGTAGTGATGCGGTAAATTCTAGTTGGTATGGAAGAGATGATGAGAGAAGAAAAACTTCTTAAGGAGTTGGTAAGTAGGAGTCCGTGGAGTTGTTAGAATACTAAGCTTCAATGTGGTGTTGTTAAACATTAGGTGGTTCTTGATATGAGCCCAATGTGGTGGTAAAGACTAATAGTCTTGGGATGAGGTTCCCTATAGAGAGGTATATAACCCGAACCTAAGGATTTGGGTTAAGCTTGAATATAGTAAGAGCATACCATTAGACTCAGACCTTAGTAAGAGAAACCGCATTCCATACCCAGTCCAATCGTCATTCGAGAACAAATGATCCCAAAGGGGAGATAGTATAACACCCCAGAATTTTTTTGAGGTAAGACTCAATCCATCCTTCGTTGTGAGTAGGATTTTACCGAGGAATTTTACCGTTTAAGGTCACTAGATGTAGCACCTTGAGTTCCAAGAAGAACTAAAAGGAGTTTATTCAAGTCATTCCTAAGTTCTTCTAAGTTTTGGGTCAACTTCAAACGACCATAACTTTCAGTACATGATGAGTTAGGTGGTCCATAAGGTATCAAATGAAAGGTATTTGAATTATATTTCCAACACCACCAAGTTTGATAATTTTCGAGCTTGTATGAGTAAGATATGCCCTTTTGAAGTCAGGTTGTCCAATTAAGGAAAGTTACCCGAAAATAGTGAGGGGTATTTTGGTCTTTTCCTTACCCAATCAGATTTAATTCATTTTTAGTAAGTTTTTAGGAGTATAATATGATTAGGTTCAGTTTTATAATCCTAATATACGCCTAGGGTTTTAGTTGAGAGCTCAAGAAGAGAAAAAAAGAGAAAAGAGAAGAGGACCAAAACGTTCGTCAAGGTTCTTGAGTTTTGTTACAGATTTTCACCATGGGTTTAATCCCTAAAAGGTATGTAAGCTTCCATAGTGTTGGGTTAGTTCACCCACACGCCAACCATGTTACTTTCAGTGCAATTTCATTCTTGAAGTTGAAAGATTAGAGTTCTTGATAAGTGTTCTTGAAGTTTATTCTAAATCTTGTTTTGTTGGGGTTTTGATGAATTCTTGAGATGAAAGTCAGTGTTTTGAGAGATGTATTGAGTAGATTAGAGTGTACTTATGTTGAGTAACCGATTCCAAGTGATTGGGGAGGAAACCATTCGATTCTAGGCAAATTAAGGTGAGAAAACGAGCAAAGAAATTCGTCGGGTTTTCTGGGTTGGGGCCTGGCACCAGCCAGTGCGCCCCAAATCATGTTATGTAGTTTAGGGGCTGGCGCCCCGCGCCACTCAGTGCGCCAAGGTCGCCTGCCCTATCCAGTTTGCAGTCGATTGCTCCGTTTGAGTTCTTTTAAGGTGTACCTTCACTCCCTTTCAATTCTAAACACTCTAAACTACTTCTAAACATCTATAAATCATTCCTAACATGATCATAACCTTGAATTCATAATTCAAATTCAAGGTAGATTTAAGAGTTAAGTTTTGAGAGTTCTTCCGAACATTTTGAGAAAGTCCCTTTGAGTCTTTTTGAGGAGTCTTCTACAACTTCTAATAACTTATTTCAAGACTCGAGCAAGTGAGTATGAGAGTGAGGACAATGCATTCATGAGTCTACTTTATCATCACGAGATCCTTCATATCATGAACTATAACTCTTGAATTCATAATTCACATTTAAGAGAGAGTTAAGAGTAGAGTTCAAGAAAGGTTTTGAGTTCAATTGTGAACCCTTTGAGATCAATTATCGATTTGAACTACATTTTGAGGAAGTAAGTATCAGAATGAGAAGAGTCGTATACATGTGTTCCATATTGTTATAGAGACACTCGAGTCGAGTCGTTTATGCCTATAAATTGCGCAAGAACTCCATAATTTGAGTATCTTTGAGAGGAGTAGTATTTTCAAGTTCTAAGTCTTGAGTATTGAATTCATAGTCCTTTTGAGATTATATTTCTAATCATGGGATTACTGCATGTTACCCATGAAACCCTTGAGTTGAGTTGTTCATGCACATAACCCCGCATGAACTCTATGAGTCGAGCAGACTATAGATGAGTAGTATCATTGAGTCTTGAGTTCTGAGGTTCTTTATTGCTATTAAGTTCCCTGAGTTGAGTCGTTCATGTTCATAATTCCACATCAACCCTATGATTTGAGTTATAAATTTAAAAAGCTTTTTAAAGTCAACACTTGAGTTCTTAAACTGAGTTTTGAGAAAGTAAATATGAGTTTTGAGAAAAGAGTTTTCTAAAACATGATTAGTATGACAATCGAGTATGTCATCAATGTATGAGTAGTATGGTATCTAGATATACCATCAATGTTTATGCAATATGACTTCCCGAGTCATCAATGATCATATTACAATATGATTTTGAAATGTTTTTGAGAAAGAAGAGTTGAGTTCATTTTCTTTAAAATGATAAATGGTAACTAAGTATTCCCAAAAGTAAATGTTTTCACATTTAAGACGAGAGGAAACTGAGATTTTCAAGAGAGCTTTTGAGCTAGTTTTTGAGTAATTATCTCAAACCATAGAAAAAAAATATGTTTTTCAACATATGAGCTAGTTATATTTTGGGAGTACTATTGAGCACCGATTTGGGGACGGGTTTGAGTTCAGATAATTCAAAGTCTCCATAAACCGTGTAGCCAGCATGGGTAGAAAATGATCATACTTTTTAGATGATTCCTTAGTGCTTTTTAGCATAGACAAGTGGATCCTCTTAGTAGTTAGGTTCTATACCCCCGAAAAGGTATAAGATGGCCTTGACAGCGTGAGGCAAGACACTGTATCATGACATAGCTCATAGTGATGGTTGTCGGTTAGAGAAACTCCGACAGAGATATTTTGTATTCTTATATACACAAAGTTTATTTTGTATTTTCATATACAAACATAGTTTATATTGTATCCTTGCATACAAACTGAGTTACTATTGAATTTTTCAATACATTAGGTTACTTTTTTCTGTTTTAAAAGCTTTCCATATATTACATCTGTATTGTTGTTTTATATTGAGTTGAGTACATTGAGTTGAATATCTTATTATTGAGTTGAGTCCTATTTTCTCTGAGTTGAGTTGAACTATGTTTCTTTAAGTTGAGTTGAGAAGAGGTAAGTATGTTTCTTTTTCACTAGTTCAAGCTTATGTTTATGCTTTAGAATTCTCCTTACATGCTCGTACATTTCATGTACTAAGTCATTTGATCTGCATCGTTTCATGATGCAGCTACAGGTATTCAGGATCATCAACAGTCGCTTCGTTGATACCTTATGCAGTTTGAGTTAGCTATGGTGAACCTCCTTGCTTCCGGAGGGTTTCACTTGTACTTTTAGTTATGTCAGTTGTTAGGATGTCGTGGGTCTTTTCCCGATTTCCATCATTGTCAGTTAGAGGCTTTATAGATAGACAGTAGAGTTTCAGAAGTCCGTTCATTTATTTTATTAAATGTTTTAAAGACTTAAGTTATCTATTTTATGGCGAGTTGAATATATTATTTTTATTCAGAGTTATTCATTTGAGTTAAAGATTTGTAATTGAGTTCAATGAATTTTATTTAGTTTTTAAGCTTTGAATGCTAGATTAGTCTTCCGCTTGTAGTCAGCCCAAATGGGGGTTCACTTGGGGACCAACTATGGTTCTCGAGTGCCGGCCACGTCCAGGGTGTAGGCTTGGGTCGTGACAAACTTTATGGAGCGAGTTTTAATTAAATTCTTATTATTGGATTTAAATAATTAACTCAATTATATTAATCCGTAATATTTATTTGGATCAATATATTCATGAATTTAATATAATCATTTAGTAAATTTATATTTAATAAATTTTAAATGATTACAGTAATTTTACAAATGCTCATAAAATAGAAATAGTAATAACTAAAATGAAAAAGAACTATATAAGCGTAACACAAAGATAAATTAACATCAATAAGATTCTTATGTTGGGTGTTGATGTTTTGTATAATATGAAGTTGTGAACTCAAAATCAATGTGAAATGTGAATTGAAGGCTAACGGGCAAAGGGCTAATAAGGTACCGAGATTCATATTTAATATTTATGTACGGATAAAATAGTAAATTACTAAGTCTTAGTAAATTATCAATTTATCCAATAATCCAATATTAAAAATTAAAATTAAACTGATAATCCAATAATATTTTAAATAAAACCATTAAAAGAACATTAACCAAATAATAATAAATTAACAATATTTTTTTTCGATTTGATTTTTGCAACCTAGGTGAAACCTCACTTCCCCTAGCAAGTGACTGAAGATTGTCCAACTAATAGAGATGCCAAAAACACGTGCTTCAAATTCCTCGTGACAAAAAAAACATTTTTTTGGTGGGCAAAAGCAAATTGAATTCAACAACAAAAAGATCAAAACGGGAAAGAAAAAAAAAGAAGAAAACGGCAAAAGATCAAAGGAGGCGGATTTCAAATCCTAACATTAAACTAAATATTTAAAACCCGTTTCACATCCGCTTTCTCAAACTCATACTCTCCCTTCTTCCCCTTTCACATATGCCCCCAATTGATTTGCGTACTTGTAAAACCCTAACCTTTAATCTTGCAACCCCACACGCCGCCGCCGCTTTTGTTCTTTCGTTTTCTGTTGGGTTTTGAGTTCAATTTGATTTCATATATTCTTGGCTTCACTCTATTCTATTCGGTTCTTCAGTTCCAGTTTGCGAGCTGGCTATGGACTACGAGCCCTACGATAGCAGTGGTGAGTTTCTACATTCACAAAAAAAATGATTTTTTTTGGTTTGTTTTCTGCAACTTCATGTTCAATTAGGGTTGTTCAGTGTGGTTTGGGGTTAGGGTTTGGGGAACTAGGTTGTACATTGTTGTTTACGTGAAACATTCCAATTGTATCTCTCTTGTTATTACAACTAGGTTTTTGGGCTTGGAAATTTTTATCAGTTCAATCCGTCTAGTTCTGGCATATAAGGAATTCTTTTCCTTTTTAAAACTTTTTCTTTGAGATATGTTCATTCCCTCTTCCATCATTATTTGCTATAGAGAAATTTAGATTGATTTTCTTGTAAGAATTAATGTGTTCTATGAAATTATGAGCTCAAAATAGAAACATTGAACCTAATCCATCTCCTTTAATTTCTTCTTCTTCTTGATTCAAGACATTTACTTTGTTATGATGGAGAAAATGTGAACATAGAGGGTACCTGAATTTACATTATGGATGCGTATGCAACTTGAATGCTCATGATCGGAAATATTGTAAAATTTGAAATCTTACTTTGGAAATTCTAGAAGTGGTATAAGATTAATGAAGCTCGTCTGAGATGGTATGGCCATGTGTTAATGAAATCTCTGAACACTTCAGTTCTCTTAAACCATGATGGTGGAAGGGTTAAGGGGACAAGATAAGCTTAAATCACATGGAAGGAAGTTGTCTTAAATGACATACTATCTTTAGAAACGAATGTGAGCTTAGGGAACAAAATATACTCTATGGTATAGTTGATTCCAACTAATTTGATTTAGGCTTAGGCATGTTGGTATGCTTATATTAGGTTTAAGATATTATCTTTTATTGAAATGAAATGGGTTCAAATGGAGCTATATGGAATTCATATAGACCGCGTAACTAACTTGGAATTGTTGTATGATTGTTATTGTTGGTCCTCCAATGCAGTTTAGGTTTACTGTCAATGTATATTGCACAGAATGTGATACTTATATCCATATCAAGAGTGGAATGGTGAGGATCTGTTTTCGTTAATGTAGTTGTTGTCCATTCTCGTACTTGGTCCCTGCCGGATGAAGTGACAGTTTGATAATTTCCTGTGTTGGCAAGGAAGTTTTCCTATCTTTCTAATAGTATGGTGCTAATATAGATGTGTTTAATTATTTTGTATTGTGTTTTTAATTAATTCTGTATAATGCAATGGGTTACTAGCATTCTAGATCTGAAAAACTCTCAATATTATGCAGGAACTGATGATGATCTTCCTCCATCACATCAAAATAGGATTCCAAGAGGTAGCGGTCGCATTACTGGAAATGGAAGATCTGCTGTCATTGGTTCTGTCCCCTACCAGAGGATGTACGATGAAACAGATATGGAGGCCCAAATTCACCAACTTGAGCAAGAAGCATACAGTTCAGTTCTAAGAGCTTTTAAAGCTCAAGCTGATGCCATTTCATGGG
>JAJOOR010009963.1:0-23386 GCA_036250505.1 Solanum acaule
TTCCAGAGGTTTGATCTCTTACAATGAGCAACAAAATATTATGGCAGTTATAGAGTAGGATATTTGGTCTTAACTTTGACAAGCATAAGGGATAAAAGCTAAGCATAGGAATAAAGGAACTGTTCTGTTTTACAACACATCTGAAGTGAGAAAAATATAATAGCAATAACAAACACAAAAGAGAATCATACATATACAGTTGTAGCATCTATTTTCTCTGCAAATCTAAATGACACATATCCAAACACTCATAAATCCATTCTTCATAATCAAAGAAGAAACTTAAGAATCACGAGTTCTAAAGATTTATCAAAATAATCTCAATCGACACCGTTGCTCATCTCATATCCTGCATATGGATTCCTTCATTTCCAAATTCCAAGTTATCACAAAACAAATCAAACTCACTATACTATAAATTACCAAAAGAAACATTCATGAATTGAATTGCATAAGATAAACACATTTTACTATGTAATCCAGCTACCATAAGAAACGTGCATGAATCAAATCGAACAGGGAAACCAAACCTGCTAAAGCAACATTTGCTAATCGTTCACTATTCATCATCCTCACAGACTACTAACTCAGAAAACACTTGGTTTTCTTCCCACAGCAACAGAGATAAGCTGCAACAAGCCCCAAAAAAAAAGTATCAGTAACAATAATCAACATTACATCTTTTCAGATCCTAAAACATTAATGTTAAAAAAAAAAAGATGCAATCTTTAGCAATATTTCTCACCAAATTTATCAAGATTCTGTCTTTCTACACACTTCAACAAAAACCCAATTCTGGGATATGAATAAATTTGCCTCTTAACATACAAACAAATCAATTGGGAGAAAAAAAAAGAACCCCAAATCTCTTGACTACATGAATTTACCACTAACACACATAAAAAACCCAATTAATTGAAAATTTCAAAAAATCCAAATTCTCAACAAAAACCCAATCCTATAAAAAGCATAAAAGATTGTTTTTTTGGGAAAAACAAAGAACCCCAAATCAAAACATTAAGTCAAAACACATATATCATAAGGTTTTTAATTCATTTTTACCTTACAAATTGCTGATCTCCGAGTAGACAGATCAAGATGAGATTTTTCAACAAGAGAGAATTTTTGTAACGTTTTTGGATTTTTTTTTTTCCTTTTATTTATATATATTTGGAAAAAAATAATAAATCAAAATAGGGTTTTAAGGTTTGGGTCAAAATATAGTCATTGGGAGAAGCACGTTGAGATGGGTTGTTTCATCTAATAGGATATCGCCACGTCAACCTCTTGAGAAATTGTGCCACGTGGAACTCTTCCAAATTTATGGTAAATTTCATTCCTTAGACACTTGAATTATACTTTGAAACTTTTACGTTTATTCTCAAGTATTGATTGCGTAAAAAAGTTAATCGCTTAAAACATCTGACATTCTTTAATTATATGCACCATCGTCAAATTTTAAGCATGTTTCAATTGAGCATAATGTATAATATTAGAGAAGATTATATGTTTTATGTGGTTAATTACTCAATAAATACTTGAGAATATGCGTAAAAAATACTTGAACCGAAAATCTATCTAATAGGAATACTTTTCCTACGTTCATATACTCAATTGAAATAAACAATAGTTTAAATGTTTAAATGAAATTTATTGGCAAATTAAAGGAGTTATCAATATATTAAGTCATTTAATTATATTGTATGAATCAAATCTTACACTAGTAACGCTTCAATCCCAAATAATTTAGAATTATTATCTTATCCTAATTCTAGATCTCGTGTTATTTAACTAGACTCATTAATCATTAGACCTTTAATTAATATATTGTGTGATTTTGATCCTTAATACTAACATATGTTAAAAATTTAACTGAATTAAAAATAAAATAACTAAAAAAAGACAAGCAAGCCTAGGAAATTTTTAAATAACTAAAAAACGAGCAAACATAGGGAATTTTTACTAGGCCAACATGTTCACATATTTAACTTAGATCTATTTTATTAATCTCAAACCCAAATCATTTTTTTATAAGGAAGGAACAAGATGACATTTTTGTACAAATATTCTCAAGTGAAAAAAATTAGAAAGCTAAGCAAAATAAGTGTGAAATAGCATTAGATCATTAAAGAAAAGAAGAGGAAATAGATTTATGGTGACCAGCGGTTTTATGAATTTATGCCTCAAAAAATTAGTCATCGTAATAATTATGTAAAGGTTGATCAAGATCTCCTCTACTTTTATTCATTTTTTATTTTACTTTTTGTATATTTGTTTTTTGATATGTGATTTTGTTAAGTTTTTAACCTCTCATAATATTGGAAATCAAATCACACATTTATATTAATTAAAGGTCTAATAGGCTTAGTTAAATAATATTTGGACTAAAATCAGAATGAGGTAATACTTCAAGGACAAAAAAAAAAGTTGTTTGCCCTTACATATTTATTATAATATTACTTCATTTGAATTAATCTCAAAGCAATGCTTTATTATTATTATTATTATTATTAATATTATTATTATTATTATTATTATTATTATTATTATGTATAAATATGAATAAAACATAATAGAAATTTTATATATTTCTTGATCATATATAAATATTTGAAAGGCAAAACTACTTTTAGAAAGTATAGAACCTACCGTAAAAGTACGAGTTAAGAGTCAAAAATACATTTAAATTATTCTATTTAATTGAGTTTTATATTTGAACTATTGAGAATGTTAATATTCTACATGACCTATTATTCAATGATTAGTGAAACATATCTAGACGTTGATTAGACCAAATGTTTGTCTAGAAATGCTTTTAGATGCATTTGTCCATAAATTTTTAGTCCACCTAACATATATAACAACTTTATTTATGACATATTAATATTTTAATATATTTTTCATTGACTTTTTTGAAATCCTAAACTCTGCTCTTTAAAGTCAGAGATATTGATGTCACGGTAGAGACCAGATCACGACCAAAAGGTGTAATGTCCTATTTCTTGTGATTCTGCTTTTATGTGTGAAATGACCTTTCTACCATTTTTCGTAGCGTTTTCATGCTTAGTTTGTGTTTCGGGATGGATTGGTGTGGTCTCCGATGCGATCGAGTGTGTTTTTGGTGATTTCACCTCTTTTGAGTTGAGAATTCTTGATAGGGTTGACTTCGGTCAACATTTTGAGTTCTGAGCGTCGGATGGGAATTCCGTCAGTTTCATCGCGTTCGGAACGTCGAGTTTGAGCTAGGATAGTGGTTTGTAAGGTTTTCGACGCCTTAGGTTGAGAGTTGGATGTTTAGGCGAGAAGTTGAGCTTTAGGCCTAAAGAGAGGTCCAAGAGGGTATTTCCATTAACGCTCTTTTTCAGAAATTTGACGATTTCATTGAGTTTGAAATATAGAATTTAGTGGGATAGTATATTTAGTTTATTTTTATTAGGTCCCGAATAAATCTCGAGGGCCTGTTTGGAGACTTTAATAAGTTAGAGAATTATTTTGCTGATGTTAACCGCGGTCAACGCGGTCAAACATTCATTTAATGGCTAAAATCACCCTCCCCCCCTCTTTCTTCCAGTTCAATTTCTTCTCCATTCTTTTCATATTAGGAACTTGGGAGAGAGACTTTGGAAGCATTTTTTTGAAAAAAAACTTGTGTGGGTAAGTCTCTTTATCAATTTTGTATCATATTCTTCGAATTTCATCTTACAAAGTACTTAAAAATCAAGATTTTAAATGTGGATAATGGGATTTATTGAAAAATGAGTAATTTCTTGATTTTGAGCTCGATTCTTGCTTGTTTTTAATGGGTTTTCAACCACGAACTTCTCTTGACTTGTAGAACTTGATTTTCAACTAAAAATATGATTTTACTCTTTCGATTTCTGAAGTGATTTTTGTACTATTTTACCTCCGATTTGATATCCTATCAATATGGATATCATTGGACACTTTCCATTCTTGATAGTTGTGGATCGTTTCAGTTAGCGTATGGTTGAGAATTTACTCCGATAGAGATTTTCGGGTGAAGTTTCGGTCTTGAGGTAGGTTTAACTATCCCTCTTTTAGACTAAGATGAGTAACTAACATGTTCTTAGGAAGTTAACTGTGAAATGAGTTGTAGTTATGCTTTAGAGGCTGGTAAGTGTTGATATTCATGTGTTTAATCTGTATGATGCCTATTTGTATTGCTTAGCCTTTGTGGAGGCTTGTGTGATATATGTAATTGTTGTGGGAATTATGTGACATTTGAGTAATTGCCCGAGAGGGGGGCTTTGTGACTTATCTTTATATTTGATGTGGAGATGCCCGAGTAGGGATTTGAGTTGATTTTCGAACCACATTAAAAATGAACAAAAATGTTTTCTAAGTGGTAAAAGGTTGGTTTTAAATGGTTTCCTCCACTATCCTTATCCTTTGAGAACATGCTCTATGACCTGTTGAGTTTTGAAACTTAATTGATTCTATTTGAAATCCTTGATGAGCTGATTATGTCCTTGTGTTATATGTACTGTGAAGCATTCATCCTCATGCAGTGTATCATTATTCATAAAAATATGAGAAAGTGGACAAATACATTTTTTTAGAAAGAAAATGTGACACCTTACTTATATCTTTGACCATGCTTAGGTAGTAAGTTGATGATACATTGAAATATTGAGATTGTTATATGGCCTGCGAGTCTTCCATAGGTCCTTGTCTAGAATCTAGAGGCTCGACAAGGTGTATATGATAGGTTGTACGACGATCTTGGTACCACCACATCATTCTATCATCTTATTGCATCGCATTAGCAAATCTTGTAGTGTCATGTGACTTGTTTGTGTGCTGATTTAATTATTAACTGTACTCTTATGTTTTTACTTTATTCACATCGTTCTATATAAATTGGCAGCACCGATGTCGAAATGAGACTTTTCTGCGTGCAAGTGAAAACGTTCATAGTTTATTTCTTAAGATTGTTTAGTTGTTTATACTCAGTTGGTCCAACCTACTGAGTACATGTGGATTTTACTCACTCATACTTCTGTTATCCTTTTGATGCAAATCTTAGTCAAGGTGAGCCTTGTTGCAGTTGATTGGATCCAATGGAGTTCTCTCTTCCGGAGTTGTGGTGAGATCATGCTTTCCGGAACATCATTAGTCTCCATCTATCATTTAAAGTCTTTAACTTATTTTTTGAAGACTTGAGATGTAGTTCAGATTCTAGAAATGTATTAGATGCTCTTTATACTTATGCTACCTAGTTTTAGGATATTCCTTGTTGTTTTTCTATCATCTGCGCCCTGTCTTCCCTTTAAGAGTCTCGTATGTGTGATTATTTTGACTTACACACCATTTTGAGATTTTCGGGGTGTGTACCATCATGACCTCATTTTTTGGGTGGTGAAAAATTAGTATCAGAGTGCTAGATTCACCAATTTAATAAGCTAAAAAGCATGATGTCTAGTAGAGTCTTGTGGATCGGTACATAGACGTTCATACTTATCTTCGAGAGGCTACAAGATACCTAGTAAGAGAGATTTATTTCCTTTGATTCCTTTAATTATTCATATCAAGTGTTCTATACCTCTAATTTATTCTCTCTATGTAGATACTGAGGAATAGAGCCAATACTTCAGAGGGCGAGGTCGTACCTGCTGCTAGAGCCCCGGTTCATGGGTGAGGCAGGGGATGTGGTGAAGTTAGAGGTCGTGGCCGAGCGAGAGGGGCAGCACTAGCTCGAGGATGAGCTAGAGAGGCATTGCTTGAACCGTACTTGAGCAAGATAATGTTATTGAGCAGCAGACTGAGGTGAGGCAGCCCAACCTCCTTCGATTCCAGACAGCACTATGATGTTTGCTAGATCGGATATTGTCTCTTCTTTTGATGTTCTTCTAGGTACTTCAGGTTCTCCTATTACAGTTGGTGCTACACATCTAGTTCTGGGGCCTAATGTGGGATTTCAGGCTCTTGTCCTTCTTCAGTGCCTTCTATTGCACCTCCGAGATTTATATCTCCATCCAATTCTTCTAGTGCGGCTATATTTGTTGCCGAGCAGAAGAGTTTTGAGAGATTTGTTGGATTGACACCTCTCAAGTTTGATGGTACAATTGGAAAGAAGGCTTATGATTTCTTAATTAAGTGCTAGGACCGGTTGTTCAACCGGGGTATTCTAGAGGCTCATGGTGCGTCTTACACTTCTTATCAGTTTTCAAGATTGTCCAAGGAGTGATGGAGATCGATTCTTACTTGTAAGCCTAATGCTTCTCCTGCTATGGGATGAGAGCAGTCTACTAAGGTGTTCCTCAAAAGGGTTGTGCCCTACAGTTTTCGAGATCAGTGTAGAGACGAGTTTGACAGATTGGAGCATGGCTCCTTATCAGTTTCTGAGTATGAGGCTCGTTTGTATGAGTTGTCTTGCTATGCCATGTCGAGTATTTCGACAAAGTTTGAGTGGATTCGTAAGTTGGTAAATAGGCTCGCTAGTTATCTTTATGAGACCACAACTTCTCTTGTGCTATCTGGTACGTTCCAGAGTATTATTGACCATGCATGATGATTGGGAGTATTCAACATGCTAGATAGGGTATCGGTACCAAGATATTTCGTCGCCAGGGTCATTTCAACGGTCATTCATCCAGAGGTAGAGACTATTCAGGTTAGGGCTCACAAGGTTATCAGGGTAGACCAGTGCAGGCCGCCATTCAAAGTTCAGATGGTGTTAGTAGATCTAGTCCTAGTCAAAATGGTTAGGGTACGCATAGTGGATCCTCAGGTCAAAGAGGGTGTGCAGACTCTTCTGGTTACTCTCAATACGATTCTAGTCCTTGTGGTTATTTTGTTTGTGAGGAGTTTGGGCACAAAACAAAGGATTGCACCAGACGTGTTTCTTCTATTGTCCAGTCTAAATCATAGGCTACTCGTTTTACATTAGCTACAACGGCACGATGTACTTCTCAGAGTACTAGAGGTAGTGCCAAGGGCACCAATGATGGAGCTTAGGGAGCTTGAGGTGGTGCTTGTAGTGACCCTCACACTAGTGGTGACCGCAGACAGTTCTATGCTATATTAGGTAGAACCGAGGCAGAGGCAAAGGAAATGTTTGTATTTTTTTATTTTATTTTAAGTGACCATAAAAAAGTCCAAAAAGATTTTGGGAAAGACTAACCACTAGCTTATGGTCTTTCAGTTCTAGGGTCAATACTATTAGCTAGATTTTTCGGTAGATGATAACCAAATCTTACCTCATACTTTTCTGAATTTGTATAATGCCATATAACTTTTATCAGAATTTTTGGTACTAGATATTGGGATAAATAAAATAGAGTTAATATCATTTGGGCAAATATGGTGATGAAGATCTTGAATATTCGATATATGATGGTATTGATCTATAGGGTCGTTTACCCTCAACTGTGAATTTATTTGTGTATGTCCTTGTATGAGATTAAAACCGATCGAATTAGGAATCCAAGGATCACTCCAAAGTCCAAACCTTAATATTTCTCTATCTCCTTCTCTCCATCGAATTTCTTGTTGCAACAAATCTCGTCCCCACATAATTTATTTCGTATTCATGACTTTATGTGATATTTAATTAGATAAAATTTGTTTATATTTTTAAACTTGAGATGTCTTCTTTAACAAACAACTATGTATGTGGGTTTAGTGATTAAAAACTTTTCTTAATTTGATACTTTTCTAATATAGCATTGTTTTTCCCTTTCTTTTCTTAAGGACGCATAGAACCCTATATAAACATTGGTGTCTGTTAATTTCAAGATCCTCTGTGAAATTTAGTATACTGCCTATATTTGTTTCTTCTCCATCTTTAGAGGCCATGTCTAATGTTGTGGAGCTTGACAACCATACGTTGTCTATGGGAGAACAGGTAATAATGGTTTTCAAAATTAATTTATTTGTTTTTAGAGCCAAACATTCAAGATTTTAGGTTTATGTGATACATTATTTATTCAAGTTCTACAACGGTAGACACGGCCTTAATAAGATGGTGAAGAAAAGGATAAAGGTACAATTCATGGGTTTGCAATAATTTTTTCTTGTTTTACAGAGCTTTAATTGATTTGATTTTAGAGACAAATTCAAGATTTTAGGTTTCTGGGTTTTGAACCCTAGTTTTTTTTTGCGTTTAATGGGCTCAAGATAACATATTAACTCAGTTTCTTGAATAGATAGATCTTTAATATTGTTCAAGATACTGCATGGGGTATCTCTGTGAAAGAGGGGGACCTAACACCATTGTCTACTATTTGCCTTCTTTAAAGTTTAATGCATGTATGATGTGTGTATATTACTGTGGCTCAAGAACACAGAAAATACTTAAGAGGGGTAATATAAAATTAAAGCAAATAATAAACGGACCAACAAACCAGAAACACTTGAACAATAAGGTTTATTCATGGTTGTTTTGTGTTATATATGGAAGTATTTGACTAGACAATGAGCTTAAGATAGAAATAAGTAAACATACCAAATTCCAAAAACTAGTTCCAGAAGTATCTTCCATTTATCTTGACCTAGACTGATATCGATGCTGATGATATTTGCCATTGTCTATTGTTTAGTGTGTGTCTGTGTGTGTGTGTATATATATTATTTGGGTCTTGCTAAACTACTACATGAAGGTAGTAGATTAGCATCATCCCCAAATTTATTTCCCTCACCTTTGCTTCACCCAAAATGCCATTCTCTGTACAATTTTCGGGCAATCAATCAAGCAGATATGGTTCTTTTTGATAATCCAATGAAATTTATTTTTTTGGGAAATTTGTATGAATGTCGAGAAGGCCCTTTTTTTAGTGAGCTGTCAAAAATAGTAAGGACATGTTAGTGAACTAAAAAGTGGGGAGAATGATAATAATCTTCATTCTCCTTCTGAGGAATATCCTATCTATCTGGCCTCCATAAGTCTTGAAAACAGGGGTCAAAAGTTTTTACATTCAGGTAATCTTGCTTCATATCAAAGAAAGGTAGAAAAACACACCATTGGATCTCTTCTCAAAGTAATAAAGAGTCTTCTTTACTCTTGGTATTTATTGGTCTCCTACATGTTAGTTCCTCCAAAAGTATGTCATAAAGATAAAATGAGAGTGCTAAGATCAATGAGTTTACATATATCGGAAGGTAGCAGTTTTTTTAAAGTATGCTAAAAAGAAAATGTGACTTGGTTGTAAGACCCCTCCCCCCCACCCTCAAAGTCAATCGTAGTGATTATGTTTGAATATTTTAAGCTTAACTAGGAAAATCCAGAGTTGCATATTCTCTACATTTGTGCTTAGTTCATAGACCATTTGTCGAAATGCTCTAAAGATAGAGAATTGAAAATGCATGATAAGGGATTTTTTTTTTTTTTAAATTGTTAGGAAAAATTAGCTAGGCTAGTACATATATATCAATTGCATTTTACTGAGTATAGATAATGCTTTTGAATTTCTCCAATATAAATAAATACCCATCTAATGTGCACTTACTTGTGTCATGTGTGTTGTGTGGTTGTGATGGATTGTTTGGTATCACCAGTGTCTCTGAATAGTTTAGTGGAGTGCGGATTTAGAATACTATTCTTTTACCAGTCAAAAAGAAAGTTTATAGTGCTTTTACCCAGAAAAGGATGTTTTGCTTTATTACGCTAATGCAAATTTTGCCTTTCTGAACAATTGATGCAATGGTTATAAGTGAATGCTGCCTTTGATGATTCATTTGGTGTTTTTGGGAAGCTTGGTGGACTGATAGTCCTAGATGCTTGTAGTACACAGTGATTGAATGAGTTTCCCTTCAGTGATTTCTTGTTTGTTTCTTATTGTTTAGAGTTGAGTTTACTTTGGTTCTTCCCTTTTTCCTTCCTCTCCTGGAAGGCAAAGTGATATTTTCTTCCTTGAGTTATAGAAAATATTAGGAAAACCACTTTTATATGTAAATGTAAACTCTGTTTTGATTTGTGAAACCAGTGAGATTCTGAGTAAGAGTTTTGATTACTCGAGGGGAAGGTGTTAAGCACCCCTCAGAGCCTATCCGAAGATAGTCCTTAAACTCAATTTAGGAAAATATAATTAGGAAAACTTGTTTATTTATTTGCTTTAAAATCAATGGTAAGTAAATTTTATCAGTTTAAGAAAAGAGTAAAATACAAGGTACAACATATATATATGTCTATAAAATTAATAGTAATATGTTTAGCATACGGTAAAAATAAATAAATGAATGTACTAAAAATATATGACAATTTTATATGTTGAGAAATATAGAGGTGTCTTATATAAATGTATCAAAATAAATGTTGAGTTTAAAGGATATGAAAAATTTGTTGTTTTATCTGTATATAATTAAGATGTAAAGGAAAAATAAAATGAGATAGTAACCAAGTATAAATATGTAATAGTATGTGTAAAAAAAATATGTTTTTGAATGAAAATACATAAAATGGTTTTTTTTTTATAAAAAAAATAAACAAATACAATAAATGATAATGATACTAAATGTTAAAATATTATATAAAGTATTGTATAAAGTTTGTGATCTTTAAGTATGATAGGTACACATAGGTTGTTTAAAACATATGAATATTTATTATTTATTTACATGTTGGAAAAATTGACAATAGATTATATGTAGTAAAATAATATGTATATGAAAGTGTAGGAATTTATAAATTAAAAAAAAACAAAAAAAATAAGTAATATCGTAAAAGAGATAATAGATATGAGAAAAATAACATGAAGTGTAACAAAATGATAAGTTACGTATAGAGAAAAACTAAAAAATATAGGATTTTTACCTTTTTGCGTATGACATATATATATATATATGTATGTACCTTGTATCTTGAACCTGTTGGTATATCTAAAATCTTGAAATAACATGTTAAGAAACTAAAATGTTTTAGCAATATTTGATTTGAAAAGTGATAATAGTAAATATAATTTCAAAAGGGGTGATGTAAAAAGAATATATATATTTTGAAAGGGTGATTATCTTAGCCTTATATATCATTAAAGGTTTGTTAAATAAACTAATTTCAAATTCATTTGGAAATCCCAACTTATGAGTTTTATTTTTCCTACTTAAACACCTAAACGAATAGTATTTCACCCTTTTGAACTTCATTTGGACATCTTTTAAAACTATAAGCCCTTCTTTTCAACTTAAGAAGCCTAAAAGAATGTTATAAGTAAAAATGCTAACACATTTTTTATTTTATTTTTTAAGAAAATATCTTTGTATCATTTGTTCTAAAGGTGTCTCAACTAATTTCATAAAACAAATAATATTAGTTCGCGTGAAATAAGCTTCAAAATGAAAGACGAGCAATATATCAAACTTGTGAGTAAAAGTTAGCCAAAATAACATAATTAGGACAACGAAAGAAAGGCTAAGAAAATATTAGGCTCCTAATTTGCGAGACTCCAAGCATCGCGATGATCCTAATTGTTGTTGGCCTAATATTTTAGGCCAATAACGAGTTCCAAAGTAAAAACTCCAGCTCTCCGGTTGTACATGAGACATAAGAAAAAAATAAAGAGATAAAGATTAGTGTCTTAATTCTAGATGAGTTAAATAAAAATGAGTATTATGCTTCTAAGGATCAAAAGCAAGTCAGATATAACATATTTATATACGAAACCAGTCTTGGTATGCCAGAAAACGATGTCCTCAATGACAAACTAAAATGTGTCTATACTCTCTCGTGCATGCTTGGAAACAATATCATGCTTAAGTGCAATTTCATGAGGGGCATGTGATACTATCTTTACATATTATGAAATAGAAAGGTTCTACCAGCCCTACTACTCCAGAATAAAAATTTAGACATTAAACTGCGTTAAGTTGTAAAATATTATTGATGAGATAATGGTCATTCATAAATCTCGTAACTTCAATTCCCAGCTAGCTCTAAAAATGTGCAATGATTATTCAAAGTTCAAACTAATACCTAGCAGTAAAGTTTGTTTTCTTCAACTTAATGCTCATAAGATTAAAATACAAAAATCTATAAATTTCAAAGACAACCAATTATGCAGAAAGAAGGCCACATCTAGCATAACAAAATTGTTACCAGTTCATTTCACTTGTTAGTCAAAAGAGGAACACAAATGGCTCTAAACAAAACACATTCTGGATAATGATTGGAACCTTAGATAGTGAGTTTAATCTATATATTATGAATGGAATCAAGTATGTATGAGTCCTATTACAACACTCAACAAATACGGGGGACATAGTAAGCTTAAACTAATAAACTTAAACTTTCAAAGGAACAAGAAAGAAACAGTAAAGGGGACACCGATTATTCAAATAAGGACTGTCATTAATCAGGTGGCTAAAACTTACAAAATAAAATGATCACACTATTGACCCAAATGCAACAGCCATGTCAAACCACATACCACTATTGAAAATGACCATTGTATTTAAGGAAGAAGAGGCAATTTTTTAGGATCAGAATCTTGTCACTTTCCGAGCAAAAATAACCATTGACATTGAATCAAGTCATGTATAAAATGTGAAATTCGACCAGCCATTACCAAAAAATAAACAAAGAACCACACACTACTCTTAATAAATATTAAGGAAAACTTCAAGTGGGTTCATAATTACGGACATCTAATCCTTTACAAAAAAAAACTTAACAAACAAGGCTAAAATAAGAGGATTACTAACTGAAATAAAGAAGACCAAAGAAATAAAAATTATCAAAACACATAGCATTAACTGGTGCCAAAGAGATAGGTCGACCAACTTAGATAAGATACGCCCAATTCGGCAAGATCAATACCAGTAAGTAGAGGTTTCAAAAACTTAAAATGAAGCTTAACGGAAATGCCATTTTTTATACTTATGTAATAAGTTACGACAAGACGAACTAGATGCCTTAGGATTAAGATAAAAAAAAAGACAAAGGAGAGGTAATTTTGTTAAAGCGACAATCGAGCAAGTAGAAGGATGTATCAAAACAGAATCAAGGCTAAGGATGAAACACACTCAAACATATGCTCGACTGGACAAATTTAAGACGCATAACAAACAAAGGGCATACTAACACTCTTGTTGGAAAGAAACAAGCTGCAGAACAGTCAATCTATAAACCCATTTTTTGAAGCAGACTTAAAACAAAGGAATATTAACACAGATCGTGCAGCTGCAAACGATTAGCAGGCCGGTTGAAACAAAATAACTTACAAACAAAACCTACAGCAAACAGAACACAAAATGTTTTCTTGAAATTAAATAACAGAGAAGCGAAAAAGGAAGAAGATTACCTTGTGTTGAGCAACAAACTAGAGCTTAGACGTCAAAGATTCTAACTTCTAAATTCCTCGAACTCGAATTAAAAAAAAAAGCCGAAAACAAAAAGATGCAAGAATATAGAAATTTTATGAAAACCTAATGCTTGAAGTATGTCTTCTCCCTCTTTTCTATTTGTTCTCCGATCTCCCCCTTCTTATTTCCGGCAAAACACCTCTTATATAGGCAAAATTCGGACTTTCAAAAGTCCGGATTTGAAACTCAAAATTACTAAAACCCATAGTGTAATGCGAGGGACGAGTGAAATCTTGAAAAGATCACCTTTTTAGGCTCCTCAGACTTGAGACCTAAGAGCTCCTTCTGTTCTTGAGTTTTCTTTTCGATGTAACAAGAGGAAAAAATGTGGGATTATTGATGGTCGTGGCAAAGAAAAGTGATGGAGGGGACTTGAAGTTGATATGAAGAGGCTATGATTGATAGAGGGTAAGGAGGATAAGGCGGAAACCCACCGGATATTGCATTTTTCCGGCGGTGCGCAGGCAGCGGCGATTTGATGGAAGAGCAGTGAAGGGCATGGGGAAGATGAGCGTCTGGGGAAGGAAAACGTCCTTTTTTTCTGAAAAAGAAGAAGAAGAACGTTGGGGTCTTTTCTTTATTGGGAAAAGATGAGAAAGTTTGGGATTTAATTTGGGCCGTCCGATCATTTGATCGGACGGTTGGTAAAAATAAAGAGTTTAAAAATAAATAATATATATATATATATATATATATAATAGTAAAAGGATGAATTAATTAACGCCGTTAGATTAGATTGTAAGGCTGAGATCGAATCTAAAGAAGCACAATCCATGTGCTCGCCTACGTGGCATACATGGATTGGCCGGTTTAATAAGACTTGGATTGCCAAATTTGCTCAAATTGAATTCATTTAAATTATAACTACTTTCTTTATTAAATAGCCATAAGTGATAATTATTTTGCAAGATTAGCTTATTTGATATAATTGGTCACTCTTAAAATTAAATTAATATAAATTAGTAAATCATTAATTAACTAAGCTTTCCAATTTTAATAAATGCACGAAAAATATCTATTGCGACAAAAGGAATTATATTTGAACAAAAATAGATTCGATTCTTAAGAACGACACATATTTAAAAAATGAGAATATATTTAATTTTGTAAGAAATGACATTTATGAAATAAATTTATCAAGTCAAATAAATAATTAAAAATCCTTTTGTATTCCTATAAAAATTCATAACATATATATTTTATTGTTATTATTATAATTATTACTATAGTTAAATGGGGAGAGCCAAAATTGGGTGTCAACAGTAATGGAAAGGAAAGGTTGCACTTTTAGGCACTGAAGTAGTTTCCACGAGTTAACCTACAGACCATAGGAAGGCAATCATAGGAATTAAGTGGAGATTTTGGAAATTTCAAGTCCCAGATGATGATCTACAAATCAATAGGATGAGGCATAGGAATTTGGATAGGTCGTAGAAATGTTTCGGGGAAGGTGCTTTGGACACAAAGGATTCTTGGTAAAATTTAGATCTACGGAAGAGTTTTATAGACCGTAGGAAGGTCGATGACCTGCATAAGCTACTCGTGGAAATGGTTCAAGATTTTTGGGTTCATGTAGTTGACCCTACGACTGGCCAAGACGGACCGTAGGAATTCCTACGATCCGTAGGTCCAGTTCGTAAGAGTCATTCGACAATTTTTAAGCAAGGAGGTTTTGGTATTTTCTTACCCAATTAACCCCTAAAATATGTTGTTTTGGTCTTATAACTACCCCTATAGCTAGTTTTAGTCTTCAAACCTAACTTATTCCCTCCCATTCACTCAAACTCACAAAAATCTCTTAAGAATTTCTTCTCAAATTCTCTCTCAAGCTCCAAGGTAAAGAACTAGGGTTTCAAGAACTTCAATGTTTCTTCCTCTATTGCTTTTGGGCTTTGATTGCTAAGGTAGGAAATTCACCAATGGATCTCTTTCATTCATTAGGTTCCAAAAGAAACTTAGTCTCTAATTCAATTTCACCCTAGTCTCTTAGGGTTTCATATGATTCTCCATGGGTTTAATTTATATTGATTTAATTACTGATATTCAATCTTATTATGCATGATTTAACTCAATTACATGATTTCCAATTGTTTTCACATGAAGTCATGCCTATGTCTATTTTATGAATATGCACTTGTGAATTATGATTATGAATCTATGCATGTTTTATGAAACTAATGATTTATGACTAAATGATGCTCTTAAGATTAAGTGTCAATGATTTGTGAACGGTTTTCTCACATATGAACGAAATCATGATTTAGATGCTTAGAAAGGTAAGTGTCTATTATGAAATTTTTATGAAATCATAGTTTTGAAAGGTCCTATTCTAATATGAATTTATGATGGGATTGGTAGTCTTAATTGTTGCATTTCCAAGTATTTTGATATAATTATGATTATGTCTCTTCCAGTGGGTTTTACTTAGCACTAAAAGGACTTTGAGATGGAGGCTCTCCCACTAGTAGAGGTCGGGTCTGTAGAAGCAATCTCCCTGTCTCAAACTACGTGCCCCATAGGATGTCTTAAATAACCTAGCTAATGGAACCACTTTAGCAAATATGAATGATATGGAGTTCAACCTTGGTAAATAATCTCTCTCTTTTAGGTGGGAGGGTTACACCAGATTCCATGTTATATTGTCGGTTAACGATAAATATCCCACAAATGAACTATGTTTTCTTCAAAGATTTTATGAAAGCTTTCTTTATGATTTTAAAATGTATTGCCTTGTATACGCTATAAGATTTGGCTTTCAAACTTCAATATGTCTTTACTTGGTCTTGCATATCCGTGTTTCTAACTCATTATGTTATCATGTTTATGTTTTCATACATTTCCCCATACTTAGTACATTTACCGTACTAATGCATGTTAGTGCCTACATTGTTTCATAATATAGGATCTGACGCTCCTCCATCCGGACGCACTTAGGTGGATTGCTCTGCTTTAATCACTTGGATTGGTGAGTCCTCATGATTCGAGGACAAAGTCATGGAATACTTTTATTTATTCTATGGTATCTTTTTTTGTTTTAGACTTGTACGTGGTGCATGAGTTATGTATCAACCCATCCTATGATATTAGAAAGGCTATGTCAGACTTAGTAATGTTCTGCGTATTCTCTTATGTACTTTGTACGTATCATTTATGTCATCTTATGATTTGAGACTTATATCAGTTATATATCTTGAATTATATTTCATTACATCATGCTTATGTGAAATGATTATTTAGTATCGCTTGGGGTCTTATTTGTCATGTCACGTCTAGGGTGTACTTTGGGTCATGATAGGAAGTCTTTCCACAAAAGTTCAAATTGAAAGGCATGCCTTGTAGAGAGTCACTTCAAGTGATCCATTTATGAAATGACTTTGAATGAGCATATATCTTAACATATGAAGAGTTAGAGAGTTTAATACCTATATAATAAAAAATCTTTGAGTCTAGATTTTAGAAAAACAAACCACTTGTCAATCTGAATTTTATATAAAAAGTTATATTAGTTGAAAAAGACATTGTTGGTAGGATTCTACTGACGGTCAAGTAACATATACATGAATAAATTAACATCAACAAGTTTATTCAAGCTCAGAAAATAGAAACTATAACTGAGCCAAAATTCTTAGTTCAAGTGTGCAAAAGTGAAGGTAATAGTTTTAAAGAAAAAGGTTTGTAAAGGAAAAGAATCTGGGATAAAGTGACTTGCCAGTTTAAACGTCCTACTTGCTTGATATACTTATATATATGTCCTACATTAATTAATGGAGTATAAAGGAAGATAAATAATGATAAGTAGTTGTCTCACCTACTTAAGAAATACAAGACCAATAATTAAATAACAATAAATAGGTGTGTCACCTACTTAAATGTTATAAGGCCTAAAATTAATGGGCCAAATGGACTTGGGGAGGTCATAGTCAGGACCAAGATCTACCTTCCAAGAGGCATTATATATCTATACATTAAGACACCAAAAAAGATAGATTAATTATACAAACATATATCTCTTTCTCCCAAGAACCCTCCCTTGATCGCCCATTTTCTCTCATAGAAGTCATTGGCTACACATTATCCTTCATCATGGTAAAGGTATGTGATTTATGTATATTTCTTATTCTTTTAAATTGTAAGATAGTTGAGAATATGTGGATACTTGTTGAAGGTATTGAGGAAGCCCCTAGAGGAAAAGCTCTCTAGGCAGCCCTTTTTTTGTTGTGTTGTGATTTTTAAATGGTTTTTTCTTATTTCAAGGTTTTGTATCGGAGGATAGTGTCTTGTATTGAAGAAGTCAATCTAGGAAACTACAATTTTCAGCAAGTTCAAGGTATGTTTCTTCCCTCTTAACCCCTTTCTTGTCTATGAAAAGAAAGAGACGATTCTAGACGTAATTGTTATACGAACTCATGGACGGTTGATGTTTGCGTAATAAATGACACAACTTCCGATGCAAGTGTCTATGATCATGCAATAGTATAATAACCCAACCAAGGGTTGGGGTCGATTCCCAAGGGAGTGGTTTTGAGATTTAGTAGAAAAATAAAATTCAGTTTTAACTAGTCGTAGCTAAAGACATTAATGATTAAAAACATTGCAAATTAAAGGGGGGACACAAGAGTGTCAATTAACAATGGGGGTTTTGTCACTAGTAAGTAAAAACAGTAGAAATAACAAAGAAATCTATGAATGAAAGGGGATTCTTGGGATGTGATCGGAATACGGGTTAATCTAAATTATTGGGTACATGCTTTCGATAGAAAATTTGTAGAGTAATAATGACTAGGCTAAGCTATACGTGGGAATAAATTCTCTCTCTAGCAACTTACCCCGTTTTAAATGGGTTCCTCTCGGACACCCACTTGCCGCATGAAGACCAGCCTACACCTTACCCCACTCACTCTCTCGAGCTGAGTGTTAGGATATGGGACTAGGTTTCACTCTCTTGAGTTGAACCTCATGTCGACCCACTCCTTAGGCCATCAATCTAGTAGTCTTGGTTTCGTGACCTCTCTCTTGAGCAAGCCAAAAACACATAAATAAACTTGTATTTGCAACTACAAAGTGTTAAATTCAACCACAACTACTAGATGAAATCACCATTAAACTAAATCTAATCTATCAGGAAGCAAGACCCAACAATAATCTTAACCCATATTCGCTAAATCACACCCCAAGAATTGGGTTTTTAGCCACACATCAAGAGATAGAAATTTATACCTAATGAGCTTGCATTCAAATGGGTATGAAGATTTAAGTCTTGTTACAGGCCAAGAATGAAGAATCCAAGAGACCCAAGTCCAAATCCTTGGAAATGAAACCCTCTTCTTCTTCAAGTTTCAAAACCCTCTCAAACTCAGAGTAAAAATAAAAAGTACTAAAATTATATTAATTGTTTAACACTACAAATCTGATGATACTAAAAATCTCATGCTAAGCTAAAAACTCTTTACGAGTATTTATAGTTTTAAAGAAATATGTGCTGCAGCGGACCATTCGGTGACATTAGTCGAAATCGCTGATCAACTTGGCGATTCGCCCCTTGATGTAGTTCAACGCCATCTTGCATCATCCTTCAACATCGTCGTGCTCTGGGTCATTGGGCGGCATAGTACTGCCTCGCGGAAAATCTCGACGATGCACCAACTGCTCCCCTTTTTCGCCGACTTGATCCTTTCCTTCAGGGATCAGCACACTGGAACAAAAGGCGAAGTGAGACCCTTCGGCGACTCGCTAAGTGGACTCGGCGATCCTCAAGCCTTTATTTTCTTCATTCTTTTCAACCTTTTTGTTCCTTTTTGCGAAGTAGTGTCCATGCTCTCCTTCAATATTCAAATACCTAAAACTTAAGGGTTTTCATTAGATATTGAGATAAAATAAGCATTTGAGGACACAAATTCTATTAAAATGTAGCCCTAAATGAGTCCAATTTGTGGAATCATCAACACCCCCAACTTAAACTTTTGCTTGTACTCAAGCAAACTCAAGTTCAGTCGTTCAAAAAGAGTGTCTCAAACAGTGCTACACAAGACTCAATCATGAATGCACACAACAATATTCAATTTACTTATGCAAAGATCAAATGTGCACTTAAAGATTCAAGTTGTGACTCACCAATATCAAAGAATCTCATGCTCACAATACTTGCTTCAAATGGAAGTTCAAGCTCAACTATAGTGTTCAAACGACTTCACAGAAATGATGATTCCATCTTCACACAATGATTTACTGTTAAAAGCTTCGGAATCAGATGCAACGCTCACTCTCATAAGGAAGAACACAATGCATGCTTTCACCCATAGGTTTACCCTTATTTTCCTATCAACATTTGTTCCAGCTCACTCAAGATCAAAAAGGTCTTTTCAAGGCTTGTAATGGGGCTGAGTGCAAATGTATGGTCATTTAGGCTTAGTGACTTTCATCCTTATGAAATGTGGTGCTCACAACACTTGCTTTCCTTTTCCTTCATCATTCTCTTTAGTGCTCATAAGTCATCCTATTATTCACTTTCCATGGATTGTTTGATAACCCCATTTCTTTTGTACCTTTATTTCACAACTTTCTTTTTCATTTTTATATATATATATGGAGGGGTTCCATTTTTCTTAAATCCATGACTGAGAGGAGATTTCCTTTCACTTCTTGACTTCTCCTTTTCTTTTCAACACACCCCCAACTTAGGCTTTTGGCCTAAGTTTGCTATTCAACTAACCACTATTCAAGAGGATTATAGGTAGCGGATTAAGAAAGGTTATGGTTTCATCAAGTTTCTTTCAAAGAAAAGTAAGGCTCAAAGGGGTGTTCAAAAGAGAATCACATGCTCACATGGTAGGTCACAAAAAGAGGTATATGTCAAATTGACTCACACTCTTAGAAGTTGCCTAAGATCATATCAAGAGATAACATCACTTAGTTGACTGAACCAATGGGTCAAATTCTAGGATCTATCATGCATGGATCAAAGTAAGCTCATCACACAAGGCATCGACACTAAAGTCAAATAAGACTCCACACTTTTGCTAGTTTGCAATGGTCATCACATGAGACTTGATTCGATAAATAGCTAATCACAACGAGATGCAAAGATTTCACATATTGTCTATGCAACTTCATTTGGCCTCGTTGTAGCCGCGCATTCATGTTCGTTCAATTGAGAGCACTATTCAAATCATCGATATTGATTGTAACAGAGACTTCAATTTTGCAAAAGAACAGCCACATTCAACACACGAAAGTTGGCAAAAATGTGCGAAAAATATAAAAATTTTCAGAAGGGTCAAAATCATTTTACAAATTAAAATAAAAGGAGCCATAAGCTCAAACATCCACAGAAAGCAGATAAAACACAATTTCAAAGCAGAACAACCCAAGTATATACATAGAACATAACTATCAACACAAAAGGTGTGGCCTCACCCCACCACAAATAAAAGCAATTTGTCCTCAAATGCAATTAAAAGTGTCTAAAAGTAAAAATAAATAAGAGAGAGAAAGAAGTAAAAAGAAGTCATGTCTATGCAGTCTCTCTATTTGTCAGGGTTTGAAAATGGGCATTAGTGCCCGGTGCATCTATCTGGTCACGGGTCTCAGTACCCGGAGTAGCCTCAGACGTACTAACCATGCCAGATCTACTAGGAGCTGACGTGGACGTCTCAGTCGACATTGTTTGAGTTGCCGACTGCACCACCATCTCCACAAGATTCGGCAAGTCTCTGAATATGTTGTCCTCTTGGCTCTCGCTCACTACCTCATCGCGCAGTGCTATCTTCTCCTCATCGGTCTTTGTCTCTGACTCTGCATGCCCGGCATCATCCCTCTACACATCTCTGGTAGTAGCCGGAGGAATCCCCGAAGTCTCAGGAGCATCCTTGTCATCTACTCCCTACATCAGTGTAGTGAAGTCGGTAGCTTCAAATAGGCTACATCCTTCTTAAACTCTACTATTTCAACATTTAATGCTGAAACCTCGGGTGTCTCCTCCTGTCTGCTCTCACAAGTAGTGACTCTGGCAGTCAGATCATCAACAGTGGTCCTAAGGGGGGTCAGTGCAGTCAAGATGGAACTGTCAATCATCCCTGGGACCGCTCTCTCCAATTGCGTTGCCCTCACATCCGCTGAATAGGCTAGCTGCCCCATCTTCAGGATCATTGCATGAGTGATCCTGGTAGGCTGGGAAGAGGATGAGGAACCTGGAGTCTGTGAAGGAGAAGAAGGAGCGGGTATACCTGAAGGTTCCAAAACTGGAGTAGATGAAGGTGCATGTGCTTGTAATGAGTCAACATCGACCTCTGGAGAAGTATCTGTTGGAGTTGATCTCCTCCTGTCAACCTCTTCTCGTGTGAACTCGACCTCTATATGCCGGATATTGGTGGAGGAAGACGGGGTGACCTCTATATCGCTAGCAGGATCCCGGGGTACTCCGGCACGCCGGCATAACTCAGTTATCAGAACAGGAAAAGGCAGAGACGTCTGCGTCTGTTTGGCTCTCATAGCCATCTCCTGTGAAACCAGCAGTCCCAAATCGATCCACCTCCTAGCCATAATATAACCAAGGCAAGCCGCCTTATGATGACGCAGAATGGACTCATTCTGGGATGGCATGATAGTGCTATTGATGAAGGCAAACCAGTACCGAGAGGCAATGTTCAGGTCCCTCTTCTCAATCGGAGCTCCTGCCTCCATCCACCTCGGGGTAGTGTTAGAGAACATTGGAGCTAACCAACCCTTCAATCATCCAGGGATGGAACAATAGGCAAACCCTGGTAGGGCAGTACTGAGTGCAGCTGTCGACCCAATACAACATTAATATGATCGTTGTACCACTCAACCTCCTTGCCTCTAACCATAACTGACTTCACTAGTCGAAACTCACTAGCCTTCTTCTTATACTTTGGGATAATGTAACACCCCGGAAATTATATGACTTAAGTTAGAGCCTCACCTTATGAATAATGACTTAAAAATAGTTAAAATTATGTTTCTAAACCTAAATTAATGCAATTGACTTGGTTTGGAAGAGTAAAAGTGTAAACGTCAAGAAAAGACCACGATGTTCGAAAACTAGAGAAGAATGTGTTCTAGTGTGTCCTTAGGTTTTGGGCAGGTTTGAGAGTGTTGTATGATGGTATAATCTTGTAAAAAGGTTTAAATTAAGTAAAAATATGTTTATAGGGTCAAAACGTTAGAATACGTCTCCCCGGGGCCACCCTAAGGGACCCCGAAGAGGACCCCAACCTTGGCCAAGCAAGCTGACAAGGCAATTTGCAGATTGCACTTGGAGGGAATAGCTCCGCGTCGCGGACTAGCTCCCCCAAGGAGCAAAAATTTAGTTCGCGATGTGGTCGTGTCGCGAACTCTACTGTCTAGAAATTTAATTCCAAATATCTTCAGGGAACAGCTCCGCGTCGCGGCCTTGTTCCGCAACGAAAATGCAGATATTTAGAAATTGATTTTTACTTCATTAAAGAGTCCAAATAAGTGAGGGGTATTTAGGGTACTTTAGGGGACGTGTATATAATGATTTTAAAGTCAATTTACCTCAGTTTTATCACTCAAACACAAAACCCCAAAGATCAAAACCTAAAGTTCCTCCTTCTCTCTACTCTCTCTCCTCAAGAACTCCATTGAAGAAGATTGGAGCTTCAAGAAGAAGACCAACTCTCCAAGGTTTCAACTCAGATTTTTGTGGTTAATTCGTCAATAAGGTATGGTTTCTTAATACTCTTAGGATTCCTTTCCCCAAGAGGCCCCTCTAAGATGAATTTCAAAATCTCCAATTTCTAGGTTTCAATCCAAAAACGTGGGTCTTCTTTCTAAAGTGAAATTGATGTTATAAACTGACTTTGATTGATGTTATATGAACAATTATGAATGAATTTATGTTGTATTGGTGGTTTCTTGAAGAATTCCCCATGAGACCCATGTTTCTCCTTCTTTTCCTAATCCTAACCCTAGTTTGTGTTGGATATTGATTGAAGGCTATGAATTGAATATGATGTTATGTAATTCATGTTTGTATAATGATTCTACCCTAGGTTATGTATAATTTCTATGAAATTAGGGTTGAGTCTTTGAA